>KL274841.1:32001-46630 GCA_000699545.1 Podiceps cristatus
GAAATCAAATCAGCTTTTCATGTACTCATTCATATTGGAGCATGAAGGATGAGATGGTCCTTATGTTTGGTTTTCTTTGGTTTTTTAATCAGAACTATGGAAAATGAATGTACAAATAATAACTTCTGCATTTGGAATTACACCCTATTTGTCCTTTTCCTTTTTTTTTTTCCTGTTTACACACCCAGGAGAGTGACTCAGTAGATGAAATAAACAAGGACAGCAATGTAGCTTTGAGTTGAGTTGTTTCCTGCACATATGAGAAACAGAAACAGGTGAACAATGAATTGAATTAATTAAAATATAAATGACAGGTGAAGGCCTGGAAAGTATTTTTAAAGAAAGTATTTTTTTCTTAAAATACACTTGAGAATATTTTTTCTTTTATTTTAAGACTTTTATCTTAAATTAGCACAAGATACTCTCTAAACAAAATGTACCAAAATTGAGATGACCCATATCTCACGCTTAGCTTACATAGGTACTAGTCCTTTAAATATCCCATTCCTGATTTCAATACAACTAAATACAATGGGCAACTTTATTCCTTGTTATAGACAAAAGTATTCATTTTACTGATGCCATATATAACCTTGCAAAATATACAAACTATAGAATTTAGAAGAGTTTAAAATTAAATCTTCAAATATTTCAAGTATAACTAGACACTAAGAGCTTTCTTTGCAACAAAATCTTTAGCTGGCATACCGTAGACAACTTTTGCTGTCTGCTCAAATGCAAGCAACATGAAAATACGTGTTGCTCGATATTGTTTGAATGAAAACATACTGTAGCTCTTTGCTAAAAATCATAATACTCATCTTCACTTCATATAAAATCCAGCACAGTTCAAGAACAATGCACATTGTGAATATATTATAACTTATCCTACAGAAATTAATGAGTAAAATCAGACATATTAGCCCAGGGAGAAAAAGATTTTAAAATATTATGTTCATACAATCTCCACATTTTTCAGGATATTTTATTTTTAAAAATATCTCATGTAACTAGCTTGCATATCTGCTTTTGATCTAAGCATAAAAAAGGCTTCAATATTTACAGACTACACAACAGAGAATGATAGCAATACATTTATATGCAACTTGAAAACATTTTCATGAAGATAAAGAAAAATCACTTCACTTTGAGAGTAGTAGCTAAAGTGTTAAAAAAAAAAAAGGAAAGTATATTAGCAATACTCAGATCAGGAGGAAGTTTCATACTAGAACCTATTATTTAGACATTAGCAAGGAAGTTCATATGGGCACACAAATGTGACTATTCCTGAAAACCAAGGTGCTGGCATCCAAATGGATCAAAGCAGAAAGATCAAAGACCTTGACCCTGTGTTACATAACATTTTTCATACATGACTAAATAAAGTTAGTCTTATGTCAATCACTTCAGGTAATAATTAAGAATTATTATTATGTTGATAGCAGAACAATAATTTATTTAATTGTTTCACTGGAACATCTACAGAACAAGAAACTTTCTAATTTGAACAAACTGGAATTTGAATAATTAGCAGGAAAAGAAGAAATATTAAAATTGGGCAAAGTAGATTTTATTATGTGTTATTGTTTCCTTAAATATGTCAAGATAATGTGTTGCAAAATGTTCTTTGCTTCCTTAGACAACTTCAATTTTTGTTACTGATAACTGTTGGTCTAGTAAATACAGCAAAAGAATTAAAAGTTAAGACTACAGGACTCCTGAAAGTCAATGCTAACAGTGGTAAAACTGCCAGTTTTCAGTGTGGACTACTAAGCATTAAGATTAGCGAAATGAAGATTAACAAAATTCTCTGGAGTTATTAATATGCCTGTAATAGTGTTCCACTAGGTACCAAGGGAAATGCTTATATTCAGAACCAGAACTACACAGGTGAAACATCATCAATATTAAGACATATTGCGAAGTTTAAGGTATTTTTCTGAACTACCTACTGTCTGGGTTCTTTATTTTAACAAAAAAGCCCAAACCAAATGAACAAAAAACTGCAGATTTATTCCTCCCCCTGCCCCCGCCCCAAACCCGAACATACTAGTATTAATCAGAGCACAGAGGGCATCAAAGCTGGTAGTACCTGAAATAAACCCACCACTCTAATACTGACATATCTGAAAAAGCTATTTTTTTTTCCTTAAGGAAAGTAAGAGGCTTTTGTTGTTACTGTCAATTATTTATTTCTTTTTCTTGTATTTACCCAATTCTACTGAATATTTTATGCATCTTATGAGCAAATACAAACAATTCAAGAGTACCATTGGTTTTGATTTCAAAATATTCAAATCTTCTTTTACTAAAAAAAAAATTAAAAAACACAATTAAATTCATCCTAAACTTTTAATCACATTAAACCCCCTTCTGTTTTTAATTGACATAAACTTCTGAATGGGTAAATGAATGACATACTCTAGCATTCTTGCACCTTTGCAAAAAATTTTGCACAAATGAATTTCTTCTCAGGGAAAGACAAAATTATGTTGGCATATTAGCTTTAAAATGTAAATAAAAAGTAAAAACAATCTCACTCTTCTGACACTTGGACTCATGCAGTAACTATACATTGGCTCTTTGAACCATTTAACTTAAAAGAACAAGTGTAGGAAAAAAAATTTTCACTTATTCGAGATACATTAAGAAATAGGTCTCCTCTAAACTATCTTTTTCATGGAACATTCATTTTATTAATTAACAGAAAGTCACTATTCTAAGGTTGCTATCAGAAGCTTGAACCCAATAACCACCAACCACTTCTTGTGCGAGTTATTTACAAAAGATAGTGGGCAAACTTAATTCAAACTGTAGGTTCATACCATAGCCCCAAAGAGATCTGAGATGCTGAGGAAGAATCTGAACAACCTGGAGAAAACTACTGAAGGAAGTGCATACAGGAGAAAGAAAGGAGTGAAAGCACCAGAAAGTGCATGGCAGACTTCACCAGTGCAGGTAAAATTCTGTGACCTTAGGAGAGGTCTGCAAAAACAATTTTTTGGTGCAGTGTTAGGTGTGAGAAGAAGGCTACTTGGGAGCAAAGAAAATTTCTCCAACTCTTTGAACCTTCTTTCACCCAGGACTTCATCATTCTTTGCAAGTACACAAAAGATCATTAAACAATCCCTAACTTCATTGCTAGTTCCTCTAAACTGGGACAATCTGTAAGACCTTGCTTCTGTCTGCCACTGCTCACAAGGGATAAAAACATGAAGAATATCGTACTCTCTCTGCACTGATATCACTGGCTTTTCATGCATTTTATACACTGTGTGCAATACACGCAACACAGTACTGGTCTGGTTCTGTGGTGTGTGCAAAGTCTGTCCCATTAGTGGTGGACTTGGTAATGTTAGATTAAGGCTTGGACTTGATGATTTTAAGGGTCTTTTCCAACCTAAATGATTCTATGATTTTCTCATGTCAGAGCAAGACGTGCCCTTGTATGCCTTAGGTGGAAACCTCCACACATGGTCAGATAATGGCAGTAAGTTCTAATGCACCCCAATATGGGGGTTTTGGATCTACAGTTGCCCCACTGCATGAATATACCTAAAAAACCCCAGTCATCTAGATGAGTTAGGAAGGGGGACTATTTCCAGTTCATTCTTTGAAGGCTGACTCTTAGAAACTCACAAGGCCTTCACAGAAGGAATACAAGGACTTCCACAGCAGACAAAGCCAAAGGTTTGCCCAGTAGGGTATTCAGTTTCTGACTACAGTAACTAAAAAGTTAATAAAAAAACCAAGATGGAGAAATTATTTATAATAACATATACCTAGGGGATACATCTACTTTATCTATTAAAAGACAGATTTTTTGTTGTTGTTCCCATAAAAGCATATTTTAATAACAACTGGACTTCTCTCTACCCTAAATCTGTTGCAACATTCTTGCTGTTCACTGAAACATCCAGTGTTAATAGCATTTGAGGTCAATCTCAGAAGTGACATTGTGGCAGCAAGTTCCACAACCGTATTTGCTTTTCTATTACACTTGTTCTGCTTTTGAGTATTTACTTGGTCTAGATATATTATGAAACTGGAAGGCATGGTTCCCGTGATCCCACTGAAAAAGGGACGACATTATTTACTACAGTATTAGAAAAGTGCAGTAGATGTATTTTCTTAGTGTTTTGTGTTTTTTTATTTCTTTTTTTTTAAAAAAAATTTTTTATTGGTACCTTCTCTAAATTGCATGGAGCAGACCATCTCAGTATTCATTCATGAGGGGTTGCTCCTCATGTTTCTTGGCAAGTTTGCTAATATCTCTAGACTCCTAAACTCTTTGACCCATATTCCTTTCTGGTGGTGGTGAGAAGCAAAGATGGAACGCAATATTTCAGGCTAGAGTAGTTCTAGCATGCACAAGTGATGTTTTAGAATACTGCATTGTACTCTCCATTTCATTCCTTACAAATATGTCTTCACTGAACTGTTCATAATGAAACTTGAGTTTTCTTTCTATGATGTTAAAGTTAATAGAGATTCCAGCAAAATAGAGGAGTGTTGTTACTCGTAGCCTTTGTGTATATTCATGTCTTTTACAATGTCTGGTGAGCTAGACTTGATTACTAAATGCTGTGGAATTGAAAGGACTTTTGCCACCTAATATCTCTAGTAGAACGAGATATGGATACCACAGTTTGTGTGTAGACTGCAAGATCAAGAGGTACCAGATAACGGAGTGAACAATAGGTAGAACTGCCTACTACCTACTCCACAGTCTTTGCATAATTGCTCAGCATATTCTACCACTCTCATAACTAATCAGGAGCTTCTACACAGAGAAGACTATTTTCATCATGGAACAGTTCTAAATAAATCAGAAATTGCTACTAGCATCAGAGTAACAGGAAATAAAGCTTAACACCTACAGCAAAGTTAACCTGAGTTTTCTCTCCCATGGATATCCAAATAAAATTATACACAATTCTACAGGCTTTTTATCTCAATCTGATAAGAAACCAACAAGCCTGTAAGACCATAAACAGAGGGCCAGACCAAAGGTCAGTGTTCCCAGTGTTCCGTTCCCCATAACTGCCAGTAGCAGATACTTAGAGAAATGCATTTTTCCATGTTCTCCCTAGTTTTAAGAGAGAAGCAGAGCATGAAAGGCTGAGTAAGTTGGGACTGTTCAGCCTTGAGAAGAGAAGACTAAGGGGGAACCTAATTAAAGTTTATAATTACCTGAAGCAGGGGATGCAGGGGGAATCAGCCAGCCCCTTTTCAGTGGTCTGTGGGGATAGGACAAGGGGCAATGGCTTCAAGCTGGGACACAGGAAGTTCCGCACCAACATGCGGAAAAACTTCTTCACAGTGAGGGTGACAGAGCACTGGAATAGGCTTCCCAGGGAGGTGGTGGAGTCTCCTTCACTGGAGATATTCAAGACCCGCCTGGACGCCTATCTCAGTGCTATGTCCTAGGGAGCCTGCTTTGGCAGGGGGGTTGGACCCGATGATCTCTCGAGGTCCCTTCCAACCCCTACAATTCTATGATTCTATGATTCTATGATACAAGGATGCTTTACCTGGATCCAGTAATCTATAGCTTCTAGGGGCTAAAGGACTTCCTGAAACAATTTGTATTTTTATCATTATTTTCTTCTGCTGAATCAGGAGATGGACTGGAATGCTGGACAGTCAGACCTTGTATTAGTTCTTCTCAGCCTTCACTAGAAACACCCCCATACAGTGGTATTCCTTTTTAACACCACATTTTCCAGATCTGTGTATTCAGATAAAACTTGTGCTGTCAAAAATGTGGAGTGGTGTCTTGTTTTACAAAAGTTGAAAAGTGTTGGTATTTTACAGGACTGCCTATTTATTTTTAAGAAGGAAAGAAACAGAATAATCATAAAATACAGAGGCAAAAGCAATTAATATAAACAGTAAGTCACTACTGGAGTTGTGAAGGATCTTGAAAATCCTGGAAGAAAAGCTTCCATTTGCATAGGCTTTGAGAAGACAGAGTGGTCTACTGAAAGCTGCCACCAAACTTACTTGTTTGCTGCTTTGGTAATATAGAAAATGATATTTTCTAATGTAATCCTTTCACAAACCTCTGTGAATGGCTGCCAGGAGTTAGAAAGAACAGAAACATCTTCTTGAGGAGTATTGGGGGTAATTGTTCCTGAAACTTCTCATGACTACACCAGTCTTTCTAACAGAGTATGTTGGCTGTCAAAGACTGAGCTAGGCACATGCCCATAACAAGCCATCCTCACTTAAAACCTAAGCAGGAGAAAAAACAAAACAAAACAAAACAAAACAAACCCACAAACCAACCCAACAGTGTTTAACGTGACAAGATAATCTGTCAGCTGCAGATCACTTCCGCAAAGACAACTGCTGTCATCTGTCTGAAAAACACGTCATTGCTGCTCTTGCATTTCCAGAAGATGAGGCAGCTCGAAGTAGCTACTCTAATGGGGTTTATTAGACAACTCACTCTGCCTTCTACAACTTCAGTTTCCTCCCAGTATAAAACAGGCCCTCTGGTCTTCAAATATCTCACACTGACAGGAACGGTAGCTGACGTGCTTGTCAATAACACAGCGCAAACCCATGATTTTAGAAACATGGTACACAAGCCTTTGCAGCTCATACAAAAGACTAATTCTCAGAGTCCTCAGTGTTGTCCAACTCATTCTCTTTAGATGGGCTCAAAGGAGGACACATGGCATACATTTATCTATGGATCCAGAAATTCCACAGGTGAAACACCGAAATGTGAAATTTATATTCTGATAATTTAATCTCCCTCTCATATCTGATATTTTTTCCCTCTATAAAACATGCACCCACATTGTCCCACACCTGTGCAACAACATGTATGCAGATAAATGCACTTGTTTCCTCAAGTGCAGCACTAACTGCTGAAAACTTTGCATCGTGCCCCCAGCAAAGAGCTCTGTTTTTCACAGTCATTTCCTATTAGTCTTAGATATACTGGTACCCCAGGACCAAACTGCTGGTTTTGAAAGTGAAGTGATGATTAGAGAAAGGTTGAACCATTGCAAGAACAGTGAGGACTGGAGTTGACCAATACGACATTTGGAATTTGTGGGTTGCAATACACCTTTCCCATGGAAGGTAGGAGATATTCTGAAACTCACCACTAGCTGCCTGGAGGTTTTTCAATAAATGGCATAAACAGCTTCAAAGGAAGTCAAAAGCGGTAAGATGTGAAGCCTTGCCTTCCTCTTTCTCACGTCAGGGAAATTTCTCCACATCTACTGTTTCATGAATGAGTCTCTGCTTAACACTTTGGAAATTAATATAGGAGGCCTACACCATGGCACATCTGTTCTACAATTTTGCAAATTCACCTTAATATACTAACGTACACTCAGCACTTAGTGAACTTGGATTTTTTTTCTGAAAAGGAGAAGGAAAAAAGGAACCTGGAGGCAAAGAGTGTCTACCATTAACTGATATTCTTCGAATTTGCCTCAGATACCAAAAATGCAAGCAAGCCACAGATTTATCTCAAATTTCTGAAGAAGGCCACAGGTAAAAGTCAGAAATACCAATTAAAACAGTGCAAAAAGTTGATTTTTTAGTTCTTCTTTATTTTCTAAATAACTCAATCAGTTTCCTATGCAAACATAGAAAAATGTATAGAATGTTTCAGAGGAAAATTATATTTTTGGGGGTTTGAGTTTTTGCTTTTTTGGTTTTGATTTACATAACAAAGATGTGAAGTTGCTTTTAGAATGGCCTTCTAAAAACTAAAGTCAGATCTATTGAGCAACTACTTCTCCATCACAAAATCATATATAAAACTTCTCTGAATGTTCAGTATTAGATCAGAAATTGAGCTAATCTGGCATGGAATAAATTTAAGATTCTAAATCTTGTCACTAATCTAAGATGACATTAATGTCAATAATTTTAAAATTGAAGCAGAGAATTAATAATTAGCATTCCAGTAATACTGTGTTTGAGGGAAGAGTATGGCAATCCAGGAGACATTCACTCCTGGGAAAGTTCATTTCTACTCGGCTAGAAACTGAACATTATGTTCTTCAGGACTGTTCCTACAGCAATACATCTAATTATCTTTTGATTGTGGGGTTTTAGTCATATAAATGTTAAAAATTTTTATTACTGATTTTTTTTTTTGGAGTTCCCCTTTTACAAAGTCCCTGTACATTTATTAAAATTTGCAAAGCTGAATAGGTATGAAAGAGCAGTAATGCAAAGAAAGAGAATTATTGTTATAAAGCAGGTATAGCGTGCAATAAACCAGAACTAATGCAATGTATAACTTCAACATTTGACAACCTTATCATGAAAGGAATGTCTCATGAAAGGCAATCAAACACCTGCTTTATTTTTCCTTTTCATATATATATCATCTGTGCTATTATAAATTTATTAAATAAAGGACAAAGAAAATTAACAAATCAAGAACTGACGGTTTATTAAAGGGATGCAAAGTCAAAAAAAAAATCTTTAAAACAATTATTTGTAAGTAGATAACAACATAGAAGCATATAATTAATATTTAATTTAATGAGCTATTTTATTAGTTGTAAGGTCTCAAAAGCCTTTAACTTCCAGGATTCATCTCTTAATAACTTCTCCCTCCTAAATTTATAAAACATTAAAAGTTTAAATTGTTTTTCAGAAACTATTCGAAACATAAAGCTGAAAGTCTTTAGAAACAGCCTAGAATCTATAATTTAATTTTTTAATTAATGTACTTTGTTCCAGCATTTACATTTGCTATTTCAGACTATGTTTCTCACAAAGACTGCAGATGGTTGATTTGAAACTAAGGTCAGCATCTTCTTTATAACAGCATTAATGTTAATAAATAAAGAAAGAAAGAAAGAAGAGAGATTTTCCTCAATAATGGCCTGCTTTAAAAATCATAATCTCATTATTTCAACATTCATTTAGGTAAATTGTGGGTCTCACCTTGGCATTTAATTAGTCACTTGGAAAAAAAGCAAACAAACCAAACCACTAAACACCTTCACGTGGGCATATATTTGCACTGCATAACAGTTATTGCTTAATTAGCTTTATTTCAGAGGCAATATTTATTCACTTCACCTGCTAAAAAGTGTTAGCCTCTCACAGTTCTCTATAAATGTAATATGAAATATAAAAACATTTTCTCATTTCCCTTTTCTGTCCAAACTCTTTGTTTTCCATCCTCAAAGTGATGTGCTTAAATGTTTCTTCAACTCTGTCTTACCCCAAACTCTTTGACAAACACACAAAAGAATAAGAAGCAAATATTTCAATTTTTGCTTTAAAGGAATATTTGTCCTTTAAGATATTTCCTGCCTGGAGCATGTACTGTGCTTTACTCAGCTTAATTCAATTCATTTTTGGTATCTAACATGTCTTTCATTGGTTCTCATCATTCGGATACGATTTCCAATCTATCGTACATGTGTATCATTTGAGTTAAGCATTCACCTCTAGCTGCTTTGAAAAATATTAATAGGAAAACACGCTCACCTTCAGGCTCCCCACAGAGTGTGCACTGTGACTCTGCAAAGAAAAAGAGATAAATTATAATTTCTTCATTTTAAGATCTGTCATAATTACATCCAAATATAACAAACCTTATAGAACTCAAAGCATGAAAAATGTAACTCTATTTTCAGCAACCATTTTTAACAGCTGCAAAATAACTTTCAAAAAGTATTTTTTTTTCAAGAAGAATTTTAAAGTAGAACTGTATAAATGTCTGTTTACATTTATATAACTATCACCTTCATAGACTCCAGCTGAAAGCATTCATGCATGTAGCAGGACATTTTGCTTCTACATGACTTTTTGTATTTGTAGATGTACAATACTGCAGTGACAACAGTCACTCAAATAAAAAGTTTAAGCCTCCTAATATTTTATTATTGGAGGTAGCAAACAGTAATAGTGACAGAGTTATTATATTCCTTTCTCATAAAAGACTTCCAAGTCCTCCCAGGCAAGAGGAGTAAGTGAAATAGTCAATGGAGATGTGCATTTATACTCTGGAAAATATTCAAGTATAGAAATAAAGGAGACAAAACTTCATCATAACAAAGTCTCTAAATGTACAATTACTATTTTATTCACACATCACTGTTTGGAAGTTGGCTGTCTTAAAAATTATTTTGCATAATGTACAAATATATACACACGGAGGAAATATTTTAAAGTATCCCTTGAGACCGAGCTGCTTCAGGTGTTAAGTATCAAGCTGTAGAACAAAGCTATAGTTTAGAATCCAAACACCAGAATCAATTGAAATCACAGGGAGTGCAATCAAGTTGGCAGATAATCCTGATGCACTGGAAAAAGTCCTACTAGAACCAGACAGCACAGTATATTTTAAATCACAAATCTCTGAAATCTCCATTTTAACACTCAGCTGAAAAATTACATCTCTAATAGCAACAAGTATGCTGAAGCAAATATATGTATCTGCAGGCACATGCACACACGCACGTGTGTGTGTGTATACTTTATATAAATTCAGCACAAAAAGCAGTTTAACATGCCTGGTTATATACAAATCCAATTCAAAAGCTTGCTGAAATTATCTCCATCTTTAAATGACAAATAGGAGATCGGGCTTTAGTTGTGATCTTGGCTCGAAGGCAAAAAAAGACAGAAATACAGAATATGAAACACATATACTGAGTAGATTGACCTTTATGGTGACACTGTGACATTGCCAGTTATTTAAAAGTACTTTCTCCATACAGATAAGAGGCTGTCCCACAGTAACCCACTGTTGTAATAGTACTTGACCCTTTCATAGATTTTAAAGATGTTAATCATTGGGGTTTTGCTACTGCCAGTTTGTAGTGTGTATGAGCGAAAGGAATAAAAAAAAAAAATTACGTTTATCCAGGCAACTCTGCTGCTGATAGGTGGATCACAGCTTTTCAAACAGCATAAAGATGCATGAAAGAGAGGAATTAATTTTGATGCACAAGACGTGGTTGAACTGTCTATTGATAGACTCACTAGTGTCCCCGGCAGATCTGACAAACCGAAAACAACACCCCAATGGCAAGCTTCAGAAACCCTCCAGTGGAAAGCATGAAAAGCCTAGTCTCAGATAAGACAGGCCTGTTTTTTACACTGCTGGATGAAAAATGCCCTTGCCACAGTCTGGAGTGATGCAGAGGAAGCAGCTCAGAAGATTAGGGGTTTTTTCACTTTTAATTCAAAGACTTTCTGAGGTTTTACTGAGAGGGGCTGCCTGTCTGTGTGCAGTTTATTATACTGATTGATAAGGAAGAACAAACTGAGACTTGGTTTCTGAACTTCTGACTTTTTGCTGATCCTCTACGTCCTGCTAACAACTGCTTCACTGGTTTGTTACAATCCAAAGAGTCTGCCTGACATTTTTTGCAACTCTAAACATCTTCCAAAGGGCCCCACTCAACAGTACAAAGTATCAGCTTCCCTCTTTTCCTCACTAACATAAATTTGTGCCAATACTGCAAATCTGCAGCAGGGTAGATAGTTTAACTGCAAAATAAGTCTTGCAGCTATGACTGGTGCCAGAAAGTTGTCCGAAAGCTAGCTAAGGGTCAGCGCTGTCCCTGCCAGACCACTGCTTTTTCGGGCTTCTTTCAGGCCCTTCTTCAGTTTAAGGTCTCACGTTCATGGGCAAGCTGGGTGTTTCCTCCTCTACCTCATCATCCCTGAGGTGAGCTCATGGGGGTAATCTTGGTTTAATTCATCAATCTATGCCTTCCAGAGGCTGGGAATCATTCAAACTGACGGCAGCACCTCTCGCCACGCTGGCGAGAAGCAGACTTTGTGGACGTGGATGATTCACCAGTAAGCCTCTGTTTACGAATTTCCCCACTTCAGTCTGCTACTGTGGGGGAGGACTAGAGACCCTTTTTGTTGTGCTTCTCACATGCAGATCGAGTCACAGATAAAACCACAACCACTTCTACTAGACACGTGAACAACACGACAAGGAGGCTGTATGGAGCGCTGTTTTCCACGGAGCCTCTGTGTGTGTGAGAGAGAGAGAGAGACAAAAATAATTCAGTCTGTCTAGATCTGTACATTCAATGGTAATGGTTGAAAGATTGCATGTCTTTAGTTTCCAAGACTAAAATCATATAAAACATACACATTAAACTCAAATATTTGTAGGTTTACATTATACAGAAATCTTAAAATTCTGTGAAGAAGCTATGTCTTGAAACTTATTTTAACTTGTTTTCTCTGTAAGGAATTTGCTGTATCTTGGTAAAAAAGATTTTTCTGGAAGATAATTCAATATTAAACACATGAATTTGGAAAATTTTTAATTTAAATTTCAATTCTGGGGTCAGATGACAGCAAGGAAGGACATGACAAGAGTGTAAAAAGTTACTACTCTGTCAGGTGAAAGGACATTGTTTAGGCAGAGATGCACCTCACCTAAGGTTGGATATTACAGCATCAGTGTTTAAAATCTAAAGTAGTCTTAAAAGATTTACCAATTAGTGGAAATAAACAGCCACCTAACCTGCCTTAGAAACCTCTGTTAGCACAAAATGAATCAATAAATTGCTTTTTGTAAGTACCCACTCCTTTTTCTGTGTTGCAAGAGGTCTTAGACTTAAGTTACACCTTCACAATAACATTCATGGCAAGAGAGAAAAGTTCATTTTAAGCTACCTGGGAGATCATCTAGTTCAGCTGCCCACTGAGAGCAGGGCTGTCACCAACACGAGTTCAGCTCAGCCAGGGCTTTGATAGTCAGGTCCTGAAAGCCACCAAGGATGGAGGTTCCACAATTTCAGTGTGCAGCCTGCTCCAGCACTGCATCAGCCTCGCAGGGTCCTACTTGAATCTCTCAGTCTGCAGTTTGTGGCCATTCTTCCTTGTTCTATCACCCAGCACTGCCAAAAAGACTTTGGCTCCAATCCCGTCTGTAACTCTCCTTCAAATAGCTGCAGTCCGCTACGGATCATCACCTCCACAGACTAAATAAGTCCAGCTTCTTCAACTGCCCTGACCAGAGGGCCCTTTGATAGACTCCCTCCAATTTCTCCCTATGCTTCCAGAATCAGGGAGCCCCAACCACTGAACACGATATTCCAGGAGCAGCCTCACCAGCACCAGAGGGAAATAATAACCTCCTCAATCTGCTGTTCATACTCATCCTGGCATAGCTCGGTATGCAGCTTGACTATTTGCAAAGAGAACACTGTCTGTTGACCCATATGCAACTTGGTACCCACATTCCTTCAGAAAAAAAAAAAAAAAAATTAAAAAAATCTAGTCTTAGTAAGATCAATGTCCCAACAGTTGTTTCCCGCCAACTGTAACTGTATAGCACCAGGGAAGAGGGAACGCATGGCAAACATGGGCAGACCAAGACTGCTCTTTTCACGACTGTTCAGCCCATAGATTGGCCTAAAGGAATCGTGAAATCTCAGCCTCAGACAAGTAATTTTTGTATGCCCACGCTGGATGAAATGACGTCTAAAGTGAAAGTACTTAAGCTACTGCGTGTTATGATGGAATGGGAGCAGGGATATTACCACAGTTCAAAGATAATTCTTATGCCTCTTCTTCTCACAGTTCCTAGTAACAGATTATGCCTCTACATATCTGATTCACCTAAAGTATTATGATGATAATTTCACAGGAGGTATTCTTTCTTTTTAATATGTTGCTAATCAGCTGCACTTCACAAAGATTCTCATTCTTGCAAGCACTCATATACGTGAGTAACTTCTTTGTCATTGCTCTCAAAAATAAAATGACTACGATGGGTGAGTGTTCAGAGATTTGGGACCCAATAAATCAATAGAACAAGGAAAACCTGTATTTATATTATTAATCTCACTCTATCATTTTGAAATTGTCTAGCCAACAGAAATAATTTTCTCAGATACAAGAACTTGCTGACAACAGAGGTCATAAGAAAGATATTTTGAAGAAACAAATTTATCATGAAGACACAAGCTCTTTTTTCCCCTCAAATAATATGAAATTTATTTTATTTTGATAGTTTTTCTTGTCTAACCTAAATGATAAGTAAAACTAAAAATAATAAACCAACATTCTTTCTCCAGAAAGGTGAGTTCAATATTCAATTTTAAATTAGAGCAAAGATAAATTATTCTGCTAAACATTCTCACCTTTCCTTGTTTTGTATATACTTTTCTCTTATGGTTGCTGCAAGTACAATTATATCTACTAGAAAAAGCTACAATAAAGAAAACAATATATGGGACAGATGAAAGATAGAAAATAGTCATTATGAATAAATTACAATTCAGAACACCCATGCAAGCTATATAATGTAATAAGACTGAGACAACACAACATTAGTAGTATTTTAAATCAGTTTAAAGAAAATACTGGATGGTATTTAATAGTTAACTACACTTTGAAGTATACCATGCTCTCAATACGTGCTTACCCAGATTATTGAGTCCAACCTGGATGAGGTTTGACCGAGATATATGGAAGTGACAGTATGACAAGAAATAACATGCAAAGGTGAGAAGCAGTGCTGGGGATCTTGTCAACTCGGTGCTGCATTCAGAAAATGGATGCAGCCAGCCCTGCTGACTACCCTTCGAATAATACCACACATCCAGTTTTGTATCCCCACTTCATTTAGAATCATAGAATCATAGAATCATAG
>KL274843.1:0-24871 GCA_000699545.1 Podiceps cristatus
CCCCCCTCGCTGGTGCGGTGATTAAGGATGCAGGATCCCCAGCCCCTCGCTGACAGCGCTGAGCACTGAGAAGAGGTCATGCCATCACACTAGGCAGTCTGGAGGTGGGGAGAAAGGGGGACTTGAATGAGGCAAAAAACCTTTTGCTTCTCCAAACCATCAAACACTTTATTCCACTTCTTATTATTTCTTTTATTATTATCACCAATAATAATAACAATTAAAGAAATAATATAGTCAATGATTTCATTTTATGGTGTGAAAGGCCATGTACTGGTAGGAAAAATGGGAATTTCCAGAATTCCCAGAAAATATTCCTTCTGGACACACTAATTTTCACATTGCCTTCTTTCTAATGGCTGGGGTTGTTAAAAAATTTTGTACTAATCTTAATTCCACCTCCAAACATTAGATGCTGCCTTAACATTGTCTTGGAAACACTACATGTGTGAAAATATTCTTTAGATTTCCTTGGGGTGAAAAAGAAAGAAATTAAAAACAAGAGTTATCAACAGAGCCGTAGGCAACCAGCTCCCTTGGAATATTGGTCTGTGTGACATCATTAATGACCTCAGAAGTCCCTCCTGGAGAGTAATCACCTCCAAACATTAGATGCTGCCTTAACATTGTCTTGGAAACACTACATGTGTGAAAATATTCTTTAGATTTCCTTGGGGTGAAAAAGAAAGAAATTAAAAACAAGAGTTATCAACAGAGCCGTAGGCAACCAGCTCCCTTGGAATATTGGTCTGTGTGACATCATTAATGACCTCAGAAGTCCCTCCTGGAGAGTAATGTCTGTACCAGTAGCCTTTCCAATATCAAGGGCTGGATGGACAGACAGGCTGAACTGCATTCAAACTGAGCACCCAGAACGAGTGGAAATTTAGAAAATTCTTAAGGATTTTTAGTGTGTGAGTCGATTCAATGATCACAAGAAGAATGACTGTTTCTCATGTGGGTGTTCTAACCTTTAGCAAATACAGTCTCTAGTAACTACCAGCAATTGCCAGGAAGAATTGCTTAATGTTTCGGGAAATGGCATGGGTTTGCATTCCTTGAGCCAGGCATCCTGGGCTCTGGGCAGTCCTCCGCCTTTCTTCTTGACTGGGTGTCTGAGTGTCCAGGTTAGGAGGATGTTGGGGATAAAGCATCAATTTTTTGCGCCAGGCTGGAAGAACAGAGAGTATTTCAGTTCATCCTTGTTTGTAAAGAGCACTGACGTTATTCACATGTATCTGTGTTCCCATTTAACATATAATAGTGATTTCATTGAAATCTGAAGGGATTCTGCCAGTTACTATAATTATTAACCCATGTTAATTAAATATCCATTGATTTCTAAAACAAAGGAAAACACTTGTGCTTACTGAGATTTTACTGTGATACTCAATGTGTATCTATTGAATGGTTTAATACACTGAAAATTTGCATTTAATAAATGGCAGTTAATATAAAGCAAAAGATTAATTAAGAAAATGTAATCAGATGGCAAAAGAATCAGTGGAGATGGTAAAAAGGTGAATTGATGGTTAGGTTAAAATCAGACTGGACAAAGCTCTTGGCACTGAATTCAAAGGCACTTTTGTCATTTAATTGGTATGGGGCTGTTCAAGTTCCATACCTCTGTGCAGAAAACCACTTTGTGCTGCTAGTGGGATGTTGTGGGGACCCCGATAGATTGTACTACTATGTAAGGAAGCTTGTTTCAATTGCTTATGATTATTGAACAGCTCCTTTGTGCAACCTGCAGCAGGGCTCCTGGCTCTCCCAGCACGTTGTATGAGGCTAGCTCATCTGGCACATTAAGGGAGTCCCTAGCCCAAGTCAGATAGCCAAAAGCACTGCCTTATTGAACTTGATTTTCTTCTGTAAGTCTACCCTGTAGACCTCAACATATGTAGACTCCCTCTGAGGCCTTTTTTTGCACCCAAAATGAATATCAAATTGAAGGTAAATTTTAAAATATTGTTAGGAACATGAAGTCCTTTTCATGTGATGGACTTTTTTTTTTTCCTCTTTGGCCAATACTTAATTGGAAATGCTAAAAAAAAAAAAAAATTTATTTTTAATTTAACTTGTTTTTGGTTTAGTCCACAAGGGAAACATTGAGGTCTCATGTATTTATACAGCTAAGACATTTAAAAGTACTATTTGGAGCTACTAAGTCAAGGCTGGAAAGCATTAGTCCAGAAACTCTGTTTAATACGGATTTGATGATATGTGCTATAAAATCTTTGCTCCATGCCCCCCCCCCCAAAAAAAAAAAAAAAAAAGGAAAAAAAGAGAGAGAGGAAGGAAAAAAAAACCCTCTCAGCTCTCACTTACCTGAATTACATCTTCAAAATTCTTCCCCCATATTCACCATATGCGCTGCTCTTCATCCGAGTGTTGGGTTTCCCATGGTGCTGCCAATCTGGAAAGTAAAATATTGAGGCATGTAAAAAACAATGAATCCTGCCCATTAATTGTTTATTTTTTCATTTGGTTCCTGCCTAGCACGACATCTTCCATCTGAGAAAGCCATTAGCACTGGGAAGAAGGGCACTGAATAAGCGTTTTGCTGGAAATGGGACATGTTTGCTTTCTTTGGAAGGTGAAAGTAGTGGAAGAAACAGAATTTGACAATAGGGTGAAATTGCAAAAAATGGGGATGGGATGTGGATTTATAAAAGAGAAAACTCCTGTTTCTTACCATAAAGACTTATGCTTGGGTTTTCATGCATACACACATCCCTATGCCTTAAGAGCTGCTTTGAAATACCTCTGTCCTCATAATAATGCTCTGGATTCACAGTTTCTGAGCTTTTTTCCGTATGACTCCATCATATTGTTTGTGTTGCTAAATTTGGCTTTAATGTAAAGTTGAGAAGAATAGTCCTGCAGTGAGCAGAAAGCCCCAGAGCTCTCCAGTGCAGGCAGGTGACATGCACCCTGTCCCGCACAGCTCTGCCAGAGCCCCTCAGCCTTGCTCGTCCATGCTTTTCCCACTATTTCAATCTAATTCTGGTCCTACATTTCAATTTAGGCCAGAAGCACATCTGCTTAGACTTTGGTGACGCTGCAAAAGATAAAATAACACTGCAGACTCCATTCAGAATGTAAGTTCCATTTGCATGATCCGTACTCACGCTTTTTGCCTGCCTTGTGCTATGCAAATATTTGAGGCAATCGACTTTCACTTTCACGGAACCTGGTAAACAATGAACTTCAAGTCGCTTCATTCAAAAGTCACTTGGCCTATTGTCTCTTTGGGAAAGCCTCAGGAGATGGAAGCCTGGAATAAATTGTCCTTTGCCCAGGACCTGGGCAAGGAGGATTTGGGGACTTTTTTTCTTATATCGTGTCAAGAATCATGGTCCCAAAAATAGGGCTGGAAGGAAGGTCTTGAGATTATCTAGACCACAGACTGGCCACAAAGTGGGATTAATTCAATGGGTGTCTGTCCTGCCAGAGGCTTATTTAACCTGTTCTTAACAGTCTGCAGCAGTGGAGATTCAGCAGTTTAACATTTCTATGTGTTGTGGAACAGGAATGACCCTGTCCCTCCCATGGCCTCAGGTTGTGCATTCATGTATCCAAGTTTTTTGAACTAGGTACTGACTTCAGACACAGCCCAGGGGAATGGGTGGGGTGCAAAATTCCGCAGCTCAGGACTGGGCACTGAGATGACACTTCGTCTCAGTCTCTCCTTTAGTCACAATTCTTGTGGGTTTTGTTTGGTTTTGTTTTTTTTTTTTCCACTGGGAGGTAAAAAATTTACTGTTGGTTGATAGTAACAGAAAAGCAGAATCCTTTCCACTGTGGCTCAGAACATGCTGGTCAGGCAGCAAATGATAAATCCAAGATTTTGCTGTACCCTCTATGTTCCTTCTCTTGTACTCAGTTTCCATTCTGCATTTCTTACAGATTCAGGACTAGTTAAGACATTTAAAGATAAAAGAGACTTTCTGGCTCTGTGCTGTAGGCCACTGTCTGAGATGACAGGCAAGGAAAGAAAGTTAAATACAACCTTTGCACCTAGCCAGCAAATCTCAGGAGGGCTTTTTCCTCTAGCATGTTCCAAGTTTAAAACTCTCTTAACCTGTTTATCAGATCCTACTCCCTTAGTATCTGTACCCCTGGTAAATTCTGATTTTCTTCCTGAACTCACAAGATTTATAGCTGTCACTTGTAGAGGAAAAATGATGCTGTGTGATCCATGTGACCAAGTCATTAGCTAAATCAGACCATATTTTGAATACCAAACAGCATATCCTCCCAGAGAATTGTTTGTAATCAGTCAATATTATATATTTTAAAGGGGCAAAAGATACCATTGAGTAAATTTGAATAAGAAATAAATTTGGAGAAATTGTAATCAGTCTGTGAACATTTTGCAAGGAAAGAGAAAAAGAAACAGTCTGAATTAATTGATTAAGTTATTTGTGGTAAGTGCCTCTCTCTGTTCTAATTCTCTTCTCTGTCCCTTCAGTATTTTGGTATCATACCTCAAGCCTGACCTGAATCAAACTCTGCTATTCCAATCAGAGCTCTTTCTTTAGTGGAAATTGCCAGTCATACCCCATTAAGTGATGGTTTTGCATTGTCGGCAAATGATCATTAAATGAGCATAAATCTCGTTTTCACTTGCAAACAAAGTCAGGTCTTTAGGAGCAATAGAGACTTTTGCTCTTTGCCTTGTTTGGGTTTGTTTGTTTTTTTTTTTTTTGGCTTTCCACGCCCCAAAGAGTGTGAGTCATTAAATCTCTAGTTTTCCACCTACTGAAGAAGTGCAAGTAACATCTGATCAGCTGTAGCTTCACATCCGGGGATGACCCTGCTATGCAAGGAAATTCTTGAGGATAATAAACAGACAGAGGCTTCCATCTGAACCAGAATAGCACTAAAGGTTGGAAGACTTGTTGATCTCAGCATGGAACCTCCCACACTGCAAAGCATCCACCAAGATGCTCACCAGACTGAACTGTACATGCCAGAGGCCTCATCCACTGAAATAGCTTCCTGATCTTTCTATGCTTTTGAGCTCAGCTTAACTGCCAAGAATCCCCAGGAAGGAAGGAAGGAAAGAAGAATCTCCTCCTGCTCCTCCATACTCCCTCATTTTACAACTGAGCAGTCTAATGCTTTGCTCTAAGAAATCCTTGGCCCGCAGCTAGAAGGTATCAGGATACAGTCATGGCACTCCTTCTCCTTTTCAGCTCTGCTGGACGAGGAGGCTCTGGAGCATTCTGATTGCTGCCTCTTGCAAATGGAAGATGAAATTTCCAGTATGTGAGTGCCTGGCCACTTCAGCAAGGAGCTGAACTGTGGAAAAGCCTGTACTGGCACAGCAGTCTATACTTGGGCTGCTTGCTTTGGCCCATAGACCCCAAAGACTGATCGTGTGTGTGAATGGAGATTGCGTAACTGCACATGGGATGGGGGGAGATATGAGGAATTGTATGGAGGAAAAAGTCAAAAATAAAATGTTGAAAGGAGTATGGTGCTGGCATTTCTGACCCCAACATCTGCGCACAGACAGCACCAATATTGCTATAAAGTAAAGGAGCAAAGCAACATCTGGCACTGCTTTTGCCTAGCTGGGAGGGAAGCTGCCAGGGAAAGTGAAGAGAAGAAGGTGAATCTGGAATTTCAAATACAAAATGAAGAGTGAGGCCAGTTTATGCAGATAGAGTGCATTGCAAGAGCCTTTCTACTTACCTCCTGCTGACCATGGTGAGCAGGGACAGGATCAGCAATAAGCCACTGTAATCTGCAGGGGTGGTTTGATTTGGTTCATTGAGCTAGTGAACCTCGGCAAGAGTGAATTATGGGCAGTTTTGCATAAACCACTTCAGGTGAAGAAGGAGGTGGTTGTGATTGATGCCAAGAACTTACTGAGCTGAGGTGAAAAGTGTTTGCCTATTTCAATGTAGCGTGACGTATAAGCCCTTTCAGTTACAAGGTGCTACCTAGCATAACCCTAGCACAGGGTTGGCTTTTCATAATGCTAATCTCTGATGATGAAGATTTCAGCCTGATGTGAAGTCTCTTACTTGAATTTTTCATTCTTTTTCCCAGCAGGGCTCTGTTCCTCATTCTTGGAATACAAAAATGGTGGTAAAAAGCCACAGTCTGTCTTCACCTCGGTATGGGCTTGGCATTTACTGCAAAAGGCTGTTCAGCATGGCTGTTCGAAATCATGCTTCTTCCAAAACTGTCTGCACCTACCCCTAAGCACATTAGCAGTCCCATTGACTTGTACAGCTGTTGCACTACAGGCAGAGGTAGGTCACTCCATCCAGGACAACACTTGGATCTTCCCAATGGTACTCTTCCACCAGGAAAGAAAACTAACAGAGCTTGGTGTAAAACCAACATGCCCAGAAAAGGAACCTGCCCTTTTTTCTTATTGTGAAAACAAGCAAGCTGTGGGTTTGTTTCATCAGCATAACACAAAAACAGCTGACATTGAGCCTTTGAATACTTAGACCAAGGGGCAGAGGATACTTGTGCAAAGGAGGAACAGCTCACAGAGGCAGAGCTGTAAGCCACATTAGCAGAGCATGCTACAACGTGTATTTTCTTGCTATCAAGATACTATTCCTGAAACAGTAAGTTTTCCTGCTAGCATGTCATCTGAAGGCTAAAGGCACTAATATGGAAGGTTACAAAACAGTAAAGAGAAAAATATAGAACTACCTCATGGACGTCCTTACCCAAGGCATTCTGGTTAACTGTGGTTAGGTAATGAATCCAGTGTGATATATGCTGAATTCTCAAATTTATGGACTTCTGTTAACCTATGGGAGAGATAAACGTTTCAACATGCTTTAGCAATGAGTCTGAAAGATGAAATTCAGCTCCTGCCTGGAATGCAGGAGTCAAATTCCCTTGGATGCCAAGCCTCCTCTGCAGATACAGCTCCTAGCACCACTTTTAGACACACCTCAAAAAAGAAATTTAGACAATTAGATTTTTCTCCCTCTCAAACAAAAACTGCTTTGTCTTTGAGGCAAATAGAAATTTGCTTCCTCAAACGCGCTGTGTTTACAATCTTTATGACAATAACTCAACTTTCACAGGACACTGGTTCTTGAGCCTTGGTCAGTGGTCTCCTAAATACGTGCTTAATAGATTTGAGATTTACAATTCTTCCATCATGTTTCCAGTATGAGCTAGGAGAAGTACAGGTTATAAAACAAGCAACCTGTCATCATGTTATTTTCTGACAGGTAACATTTCTTATTACAACTAGTAGATATTTTAGTCTTTCTTTGAACTATTATTAAAATATTAATGCACATATTACTTATTGCTCTGAAAGCATATTGGTGCTTCAGAGGCATACTGAACTATATTTGCCTCTGTAGCAGTGATGGACAACGTAAAGACATTTTTTTCTGTAAGTCTTTTTATTCAAACTCCTTCCACTTTCATTTTGTTGCCTGCTTTGTTTGTTTCATAGATATAAGTACAATTGGTATTGGCCAAGCTTTACTTATGGTGACGTACAAAACAATAAAGTTGTTTCCTGAGAGGACTGAATCAGTAGGCAGAAAGAAGCTTCATCAGAATTTGTTTGAGGATGTTATGCCAGGAAGGCAGTTCTAGTTTGCTGAGAAATATGCTTCAGGGTGAGCAAATGAATAAACACAAATTGCGTCTCCAAACCTTTTGTCCTTTATGCCTGTCTCACTGATATTTAAATATTAATTTTCACTATGTTGATGGCCAGGGTAGCTGCTGCTCCTATCAGTCACAAAGACTCGCGTGCCTGCACAAGCACTACTCAAAGAATGAACAAAGCCTTTGAGTGCACAGTATTAAAACATGGATTTTCACTCCTCTACAAAGGCATCTATAGTAATCCTGCACAAAATTAAGCATGTCATAAATTAAGATGGCTATTGGATATCAATGCCTCTCTTAAAAGTGTATCTGTCCCCAAAAGGGGAAAAGCTACTCATTTGATCTCATTTGATATTTCCATTGTAGTCTGTAGAGCAGCACTGGTGGAACTCATGCATATGATTAAAATCAGCTTCACTGGCAAAGTATTTAATATAGTATTTCTAAAACCAGAATTTTCCTTAAGGAAAGAAAAAAAAACCAAAACAAACCAAAACAAACCCAAAAAAACCCCCAAAAAACACAAACCAAAACAACCCACAATCAAGGTGAAATAACTTTTTCTTCATATTTGATCTGGAGATTTTGAATACATGAATGTGTGAACGGAGAACAAGAGCCCCTCACAGACTAATCAGAGCTAGAGGTCATGCCATAAGTTATTGGAAAGGTAATTTTTTCTAGAGATGTAATATAGTTTTGAATTTGGCCTATGACTTCTCAGTTGTTACCTATGACCTCAAATAATCCAAATTCAGCTTCTCGAAGGCTATTAGGAGTTGAAGGTCATGCCATATGCTTCCACATTTCCAAGGTAAAGTATTATGCCAAATTATAGGCCACTCAGAAAATCTGTAGAAAATAACCTGATGAACAAAGCATTTCTTTATGTTTCCCACCTAATAGGATGTGACTTCAGATTAACCTGCGATTGAACAAGTTTCTAGCAGATCCTGCTTCCTTATTTTTTGCTAAAGAGAAGATGATAATTAGCTTCTAAATGTTGTTATAATTTTTCAAACTTCAAATATTTGTTTATTAAGGAAAACTTGTCACTGTGATCTGTGATCATACAAATACCCAGATCTTCATATTCTTCATGCTATTTAGGAAAAAGTTGGGAGATTCACTTTGTCTAAACTTTCACTGTAGATACGTATACTATAAATGTCTAAGCATCTCCATGTGAGCTAGTTGTGTAAATTCTCCCACAGACTATGGAGAATAACCAATAGTTCCAAAGCACAATTCATCTCATCTTGATGTGCTTGACAAAAATTGGTCATTAATCATGATTTCGAAATCCCTACACCTGTCCATTGACTCGACCATAAATGAATCATGGATGACTGGATCAAACACAGTTGTCAACGTTAGAGTTGACTGGAGTCAGGTGAGATGAATCCCTCACCAGGTTTCTAAAGAGATCCATGCCAAAGACAGATCTCTTCTCCAGAGGAGGCTAATTCAAAGCTTGATGAAATTCATGTTTCCCTCAAATTCCAAGGGAAGTCGGGGACAGGAAGATTGTTAAATATGCACTATCTTTCTCTCCTCTGTTAATTATGTATATTGTGATTCTCTTTAGCATTTTGTTTGTAAAAACATGCTGGTCTCTTCTCAGCATTTGCTGAATTGGTGATCTAATAATTTACATAATAATTTTCTTCCTAAAGAACACTGAAGAATATCTGCCTCAAATGCTCATGGTAAATTACAGTAGTTGGCAATAGGACTTTTAAGATTGTAGTTCTCAAGCCAATTGTTGCACCTCTGCACACACTAAAGCTGAGTTCAGTTGGGTCAGGTAGGAGCAGAATTGTGTCAAACTCCAGTTCCTTGTTGCTGTTGTGAACCCAGAGTGATTCCACGAGCAGAACACCTACCAGCAGTTACACCAGTGTGTGTGAGCGCCCAGTGTGGCATCTATGCAAACATATTTGCTATTCATGAAGTAAGTGTTGGCTATGTGAGACTAACCATGTTATTGGGAGTGACTGAAGCACAAAAAATAACCAGGACCTTTAAAACATTCTTAATAATTTGATATTCTGTTAAATGAAAGACTGGAAAACTAAAATGTCCTTTATAAAAAAAAAAAGTTCCCTTAAAGGTCTCAGAAATATAGGCATTCAAAATTACTGAGCTTTCAAAATCTTAAACTTCAGAGGCTTTCAATGCTGTTTTCTGTTCAGTGGGATTTATCAAACTTACTTGGTTTCTTCCACATTCTCCATTCATTTAACCTCTCTTATTCCACTTCCCAAAAGCCCAAATACTTAGTTTAATAAAAGTAACGATTACTTCCATCTATTTCTCCTCCAGGCAAGACCCTTCAAATATACCACTTTTTGTGAAACTCCACTGTCTGGTAAGTAAAAATGCATGTGAGGTGAAACTGTGCCTGACCTTCCATGTGACTTCTGATGAACTGAGTTGAGTGAACAGAGATGTGAAACTTTGTGTAAAGGGGAAAAAGGGAGGTAGTTTAAATGCTGAATGAGTGGGTCATGTTGCCTTATTCTTGCTCATTTATTACCATCTGATGACTCAGCATCACAAGGGGAATAGTGACTCTGCAGTTCTTGTAAACCCTGTCTAGTAATTCCTTCCACATACCAAGTGGTGAGGTCTTTTTCTTCTAAAGCAACTGAAACTGGCCTGACATCTAACTTACGTGCTGCTTACGTGCTTACGTGCACGTAATCCTGCTTACATGCTGCCCACAGTTTGTATTTTTCTCCTACAATGTGTAGACTATACCATAAAGTGGACATCTTTTTTTCTGGATGCTCTGCAAAAGAAAAAAACCTGCAAAAATTAATTCTTTACCTCAAAGAGTTTGCAGTGTAAGATAAATGCAACAAGCCATGCCATACTGAGGAACAGCTTTGTGTTCTGGTGCTGCAAGCTTTTTTCCATAGGTAAAAACAATGAACAATCCTGGGGAAGTCAAGTCAGTTTAAATTCATGGTGCAGCTCTCACATGATGACTGCTGTGGTTTCTTGTAACTCTTGCTTGTGCAGAGAGCACAGTCAGCAGAATGATGTACAACCAGAATACTCTTACCCTCAGCTTCAGAGTTGAACAACCTCTGAAGTGCCTTACTCAATTGTGCCTTATGATTTTTTTTTTTTAATTGTAATATTAGTTTTGATCATTGCAAGCAATATAGTCTGTAGCATGTGTCTGATACAGAGCTTGGAAATGTTGCAGGCCTCCATTGTGAGGAAGCTCAGAGAATATGTTTCTGCACGTGCATTGCAGTCAGTGCTGCTGTCTAAAAGATATCTCTGTAGAGACATTTTCAAGCCATTTGAAGTCAAAAGGTTCAATAACAAGACATCCCCTAAAGCAGAGCCATGTAATGTACTGTAAGCTGTACCTTCCACCTCTGATGCTATTCTTTCATTTTCTTACAGCCCCCTCACTCTGAAGGACTTGACAGTGTTTCTGTGAAAACCTCCTTCTTTCACACCCACCGTATCAACTCTTCCAGGGAGATACATCTGTTCTCTCATAAGACACTTTCTTTTCCTGTGTGCTATTGGCTCACCAAACTAGGAAGCTAAAGGCGGTCCTTTCACAGAAGGAAGATACATCTGAGCCAGTATGGTTTTGAGAAAAGAAGAGGATAAGTGGGAACCTTTATTTCTGAGAAAAATGAAAAAAGAGCTCCTTCAAGCAGCATTGTAGTAAAATAGGAAGAGAAGGTTCTTCTACTGTCATCCCTTAGGTGCTTTTGAAGTTAGTGTCCATTCACTATCAGATTTCCCTTCAGAAGGTGTCTTATCTTGCCTTGATTTTAAGATAAAATAGGATGTCTAGGAGCAATTTCCTGCTTCTGCAGATGTGCCTTCGGTATTCAAGGCCTCATTTTTAATTTTAGTCCAAATCCCTGCATGGTAAGAACAAGGTTGGAAGCTCATAGGAAGTTATTTTGCTTAACTAGTCTTGTGCTTCTTAGTTACACCAACTAGTATGAGTAGATGGACAACACTGAGAGAGACAGGAGTTTCTGCTGTGCCAGACTGCAAAATTTCTAATCAAAAATCCAGTTTCTATTAGTGCTAAAACATTTGGACACAAAGCATGAACCCAGCAGGGTGTCTCTGGGTGTGATGGTGCCATTTTGGCTGACATAGGGGATTCAAAGCCACACATAGACCAAAACGGGCGTATCTGCTGTGCAGTGGGATCCAGCTGATAAAACCCTAAACAAGCAGAGGAAGCTGAGGGCTCTGCTGGGGAATAAAGAGAATAGTGGGGAAATGCAAAGACATTATTAGCTCAGCCAAAGATTACACATTTGCACTAGTAATTAAAGTATTTTGCATTGGATGCAAGCTTTGGCAAGTACCACTGACAAAAGATTTTGCACATGCATGCATGCGTGCAAGTACACAAGATGTCTCATACACACACACGTACACACATAGGCAAACAGAAAGAATGAAATAAGCCATTAAGAAATATTTCCGCATAATGCAATTATTACAGCTGTATAATTGAATGGGGAAACCATTGATCTGTAGTAGAAAGGAAATTGCTCTTTTCATTGTGTTCCTATGAATATGTGAACATTAATCTCAATCTATAATCAACGTTCATTTCAAATCTGATTGCGTGCCACTAAACACCCGTAGCTATGCTAACATTATGTTAATACGGTTCAACATCATAGCTCCCAGCTTCACAGCACAAATATTTTTCTTTGGCAATCAATAGTAATTTCAGCTGAGTGGATGGAAGTCACGTTTTAATGGTAATCTTTCCTCCAAGCCTCCAAGTGGAAACTCAACTGGTACCTTAACACGGCTGCAGTGCATTGCGTGTAATCAGATAAATTAACCTAAAAGAGAGAGAGAGAGAAAACACAGATCAGAAATAAAAAGCGACGCCAAGAAGCGCTACATTTTCCTGATAGATTAAAGTGCTCATTACCATGAGAGAGAAAGTGGATTTCAAGAGGGAGAACTGAATTCCCTTGGCTTTGAGCCACGGCTGTAGAGGCAGCAGGTCACAGTATGGACGGTGCTCAACGCAGTCGGGGGATGCCTCTGAGGAGGGGGAAGCAAGGCAATTCCCTGAGGGCTGACCTGGACTCTGCTTTGGAAAGCCTGGCTGGCCTCAGGGCACCGGTGTTTGTCCAAGGATAAGGAGTCTCAGTTTTAACGCTGCGGTGCACTGCAGGCTTCCTGCGGGACCCTGGGTAAATCATACATTCGACTTGTGCACTACTTCCCTGGTTTTGTAAAAAGGACATGATAATGCTTTGCTGTCCCCTGGGGATGCTGTGAAGATTTGGGGGTGATCAGTTCCTGGGAATGGGAGCTACAGAGCTGTGTTGCTTTAGTTAGATCTCTCAGCTTTGCTGTCTCAGAGAGGTAAAGCACAGGAACTCTGCTGCTATGTTACATCAGACAGTTTTATTTCCTTAATGGCATCTATTTTTAGGTATTTACAAAGCCCTTTTTGTTTTGTTTTGCATTGAAGGGGCCAAACTGCTGGACTGATTTCCTTAAAATCTTCCTTCTTTCTAAATTAGAAAAAAACAGTTGTCATTGTGAAATCTAGACAAAAAGTACTGGGTACAGATCAGTGTCGTCTTCACAGTTACCAGGAGCTCCATAAATTATTACCTCCCTAAAGGTATTCAAACATAAGAACATGAGGATATGAAAACATCTGCACTGATTCAGTCCAAAGCCTGCTTAGCCAGATATCTTCTCGTTTAAAGCGGCCGGATAGCAGGAGTCTAGGGGCACACAGGAGGACTGATCAGACATAGAGAGATACTTCCCCCAGAGCATTCTCCCAGGATCTGGTGGCTCAGGCATTTCTTGAGCTATAAGTGTTATCTTTACCCACAATAAAGGGTTTTGTTTGCTTGTTTTATTTTTTTTTTTTTATTTTTTTTTGAGTTGGACAATATGTACTTCTAAGAAACCCCAAGGGGTGTTTTTTGACCCAGAGATTTTCCAACCCCTTTTTGAACACTTTCAAACCTTTTGCACCTTCAGCGTCCTCTACCAAGAACTTCCTCAGTTCTGCCATGTGCAGGAGTGAATTGCTTTGAATTCTACTGATCTTAAACATGATGTTTCAATAGCAAATATAGACTGTGGGTTGCCTTGGTAGTACTTACTTTATTTCACGTTATTTTTATTCCATACCTCGAGGCAGCTTTTAAAGAACCAGATCTGTAAATCTGTTATCTGTACATCTACTTCTTCTTTGAAGCCTGGTCCCTCCTAGGTTCCTTAACAGATTTAGGTGTCTTGACTTGTGCACCCCAAAAGACTCTCCAAACAGTGAGTCACTTAAAAAAATCTTATCTATGCTATTATTTCTCTTATTGTTGGATAAATTCCCAGTGTCCCATTAAACCAGGGTTACCTACAAAGGGGTTCTCTATGGAAGACAATCTTCCCGGTTGTTGCTCCAGGGTCCTGGCCAAGATCTAGTAGAGGTCCTTGGTACTTTGTTCCAACCCAGAAAACCTCCCTGCTTTAGTGGACATGTTTTAGGAGAACAGGGGCCTCCTGAATAGCTGCCATATCTGATTTTGCAGATCTTCATAGGAGTCTTTCCTCTTTTCTAGTTCCCCCACAGGTGTTGGCTTCCAGCAACCTGCTCAGATTTACCAGTGAAGAAACCAGAAGCAGAAAGACAAGCTCTGAAATACGTACAGGTCCCACATGAACAGGCTCCTTTTGTGAGTACTAATTTTCCCTGCATTGTGCCAAATCAGAAATCCTTCAAACTATTTCAGCCTTGCATCTTAACCATTCTGAATTTTCACTCTGTGTAAAAACAGAAGATCTGACTAGTATCGACATTACTGTCACCATTAATTTTAAAAGTTTTCTTAGTTCTTTTTCATGTCCATTCCCAGGTCCTTCTTTACGTCCCCCGTTTCTCTGTGTAAGAAATGTTTAACTGCTTGTTCAGCTTGCATTACTAAGCATGTCCAGCCACACTGAATTTAGTTGAGTAGTGTTTTTCCACTGCGTGAGTGGGAAGTGTTATGGAATATGGGACTTAAATCCAGTTTGGCTAACTTTGTTATATCTAAGGTAGGTCCTTAAAAACAATACTACTTCAAAATTAGCAGAACATACTTGCATACGCACGAGGAGTGAGGTTACAGCAAAAAGCAGTTCCTTCCCTCCTCTAAACTGAGCTAGCCTCTGGCTTTCCCCAAGATCAGGAAGCTGAAAATGTGAATGAGCACCAGTTCTCTCCCTTCTCCTATTTGATTGCTGTGCCCAAGCCACTGTGGACCAGACCTCGGGACCTCCTGGCTCTAAAAACAGATATTGTACTGCCCAAGTGGCTCCAGTAAACTACAGAATTGGAAATGCAGTGTTTGTAGTTGTAATGATTTGGTGGGTTTTTGGAAAGAGGGAAAATTTGCTGCCATCACCTCAGTGGCTTCTCTATGTGGTCCAATGAAAAGGGGAATTAGTATCTACTACTCGCTGCAGATTATTCAAGTATTCTAGCTAACGGGCTAAATTCCCGCTGATGTAAACTGGATTAGCTCTGCTGAAGTCAATGGAGCTGAGCTGTTTCACATGCTGGTTTAAGATTTTTCTGTTATCCTTGAACACGGTAGAATAAAAACTGTAGCATTACAATTAAAGTCCCTGATATGCTGTGGATGATAATCCATGCCATTCCTTGCCCCTTTGGAGCTGAGTAAAGTTGTCTCAAGATTATGAGCCTTAGATGTTTAAAGCAATTTTGACTGGATCAGAGGTTATAGCCTCTGCTTTTTAACATTCTGCTTTTATTTGCAGGCTATGAAGTGTAATAGTTCACCATTTTGGTTTAAGTATCACAATAAAAGTCAGTGAGATGGAACAGGCAATAAGCAGCCGTTTTACATCAGTGCTGCTGAGACGGAGTGCTTAAGTCTTCATTAACCTACGGAGGAAGGAGTTACAGAAAAGACATTTGAAATAAAATACCAGGGATAAGGTTCGCATCTCTTCTGGATCTGCACAGGCAGGCACATCAGAAGGCTGGTCTTCAGTGTGAATGTCTCTTCATGTCTGTGCTGTCATGCAAAAAGTGGGAGGGTGAGGACATCCCGTGCTGCTGTGGCAGGGACGGGGGTGGCCGGCTGCGTCACCCTGGATGGACGGTAACGCACCAGGAGCTGAAGCGAGTGTGTGCCAGCCAGGCTGCACTGCAGGGGTTTAATAACTCAGGGATGGCACTTCTGTAGGGTGCATTTGCAGCTTCTCTTTGTTCTTCATTAGCCCCTTAATTAGAATTATGAGACTGCTAGGTCTCCTTCTGACACATGGTATGCTGGTAGTGGTCTGTGTGTTTCTACATATAGTCCAGGAGTAGGTGGGGAATACAGTGGTAGGTGGACAAATTTCAGATTTCTAGGTACCAAAACAGCACAAATGTATGGCAGTGTAAGTTAGCTCAAGGCATGTTCCTAATACTTCTGAAATATATATTATTTCATTACTTTCCAAATAGAGCTTTCATAACATACAAAATCCTGCTTTAACAATTCACAAAAAATAATGCTTAGTAAGAAAGAGGCAGACAATGGTGGAACTGAATACAAATCTCTGAGATTTGTTGGAGGTTCAGGTGCAATTGTCTCTAATATTCAACAATAGCACAACTTGTCACAATTGGAAATGTGGCCATGTTTTGACTGCACTTAGTGAGAGAAGAGTGAGGTCAGTTGCAAAATAGTAATAAATAAGTAAATAAATAAATAAATAAGTTCCCCTCCCATCCCCTGGGCAAGTTCCACCACCAAGAACAGAGTGTAACGTTCCTGACACTCAGCTACAGTCTGGAATGAAATCCCTTTCTCTTCCTTCAGACTGAGGCAGAAAAAACCCGTGGCCCAGTTTTCCGGGCTAGCGTGTGGATCACTGGCACAGAAGACTACTCCAGCGCTGTGGCTGGTCACCATGTGGGGCTGTTGGATGGCACATGCCCACGTGTGTCCCTGGAGGAGCCGTGATTCCTTCCCAAGTCCCTTGGGGCAGTGGGTTGTGCCCGTATCGCTAGTCCTAACTGGTGGTGGAGAAAAGGAGTGACTTCTGTGTCACCCCGGGGAGTGCAACCAATTGCAGTGAATTGTCTCTCCTGTGAGCAAGTATGGGAGCGCCAAAGGCAAAATATAGCTCAAAAACTATATTTTGAAGGCAGGAGGACCTTTGTTACAGGGGTGCAAATGGGCATCACAAGCTCCTGGTCTTGTCAACAAATCCATTTTTAGAATCATAGAACAGTTTGGGTTGGAAGGGACCTTTAAAGGCCCCCTAGTCCACCCCCCCTGCAATGAGCAGGGACATCTTCAGCTAGATCAGGTTGCTCAGAGCCCCGTCCAACCTGACCTTGAATGTTTCCAGGGATGGGGCTTCTACCACCTCTCTGGGCAACTTGTTCCAGTGTCTCACCACTGTCATAGTGAAGAATTTCTTTGCTATATTTTGTCTAAAACTACCCTCTTTTAGTTTAACACCCTTGTCCTATAGAAACAGGCCCTGCTAAAACGTCTGTTCCCATCTTTCTTATAAGCTCCCTGTAAGTCTTGAAAGGCCACAATAAGGTCTCCCTGGAGCCTTCTCTTCTTCAGGCTGAACAACCCCAACTCTCAGCTTTTCTTCACAGGAGAGGTGCTCCATCCCTCTGATCATCTTTGTGGCCTCCTCTGGACTCACTCCATCAGGTCCATGTCTTCTTCCTTGTACTTTATGAGCTCTCTGCTGGGGCATAGTTGGTGGTGCCCTATGTCAGATTACAGACTCATTTTATGGTGAAGTCCCAGGCTCAGAAGAGCCCATCTTAGATGATGGTATTGCTGCTTTCCCTCCTCCTGAACTGAGCCTTCTCCCTAGTCCCGAAAGTGCAGCCTCACAGCCCTAGGCCTTACACAACATACTTTTTTGCTGCTTCTTTAAAAGGTCTCCTTGAGACTGCCTTTATTTACTTTTCAGTGTAATGAAGATTGTTTCCCTTGCCTGGGGGAAACACAACGTAGAAATTCTGAAAAATTACTGTTCTGGCTTATTACTTAAAAGAGATTTTGCTGTTTGGGGCAGAGCTTACAGAAGGCTTGTGCCTCCTCCTTGTCCTGAGTTTTGCAATGTACGAGTACTTGCAACATCTTTCGCAATCCGTGCAGGATCTCTCTGTCTGCTGGGCTTCTGTTTGAAACCCAGTACAATTATTACAAACTTTCCAAAACACAGTCTCTGCCTGCGTTTGTGATTCACTTTCCCCCCATTCTCATCCTAAACTTTCTCTTTTTCCAGACAAGTTAGCCACCTCCTCCTGAATGCCAAACAGAGAATGATAATGTGCGTCTTTGTTTCCCAAGATAAAACTGGGAAGAAACACCACACAAGGAAAACATCTTTCTTAAAATAAATGGTTATACCTGTCTACTTCATTTATTTTACTTCAGGAAAATACAAAAAATTAACCAGCTGTAGGGTGAAAGACAAGGTTTAGAGTCTGTTCAATTTTCAGTTTTGTTATAGGCTTCTTAAGCCACTTACTTACGTGGAGAAATTCAAAGATACCTGCCTGCTATTTATAGTTCTTGTTTTCTGCAGTGTTACAAAGAAAATGGCTGGTTACAAGTAATTTTGCTTTCAATTGAAATTAGATGTAGTAGTCTTCTGGAGTGTATCTGCTTTGTCAATCTCTGTTGCCAAGTGGAGTTTCACAGCTAGGTGTAAATGAAGTGGAAGCAATATATTCACATTAGTGTAGATGAACCTGGGCTACTTATATATACAGGGTGGCCACACTGTATGGATATTCAAATCATGGCTTCAAGTCCCTCATCTTATGCAAGGGCAGAAAAGTACTTTATTTGCATGACAAAGTAATATGTTAATGAAAAGGAAGATTCAGTATACAGACTGCAAAGCATTTTGATGTTATCGCAGTGAATATAAGTAACTAGGATAAATGGATTGTTAGGAATAAGTAATGAAGCAAATAAAAGTAAATAAGTAAGATTCTTCATAAAGCTCTGCTGTTTCTTCAGAGAACAATGAGCTTTCCTGGTGTCCTAAGATTAGTAGGTTGTGTGTGATTTTAGTAGCTACCAAAATTCACGTGAGAAATGGAGCAAATCACAAGGGCTTCCCTAATTTTGTATTTCACTTTTAGGCCTCTGAATTCCTGTGTGTGTCCTTGTCCTGAGAGGCAAGGATGTGCTAAAGCTGTGCTGGATCTGCAGGGTTGTGAGCATAGACTACATGAAGCACTTCCAACTATCCACCTAGCGACTCAGTCTAAATCTTATACACTACTTGGAGACAGAATCGATAATAAAAGTCCTTTTGTTCCTCTCTTTTTCTCCATGGCTGCTATGTCCTATTGTCCTATGAGAAAGGGCTGTCTGTGTATTTAAACGCTGATGAACTCTTAAATAAAAATTCAAAATAAAGGGAAAATAAAAATAGTCCCCAGGAGTGTGTGAACAGTGAGGGGTTCTCTGCCTTTGCCCTGAATTTTTTTCTCCTTCAAACAGCTGTAAATCTTCATGATCTCTCTCCTTGTCCGCCAGCTCTGCTAGAGGCAAGTGAACAGGAACATGCACAAATGTTCAACCCTAGAGAGAGAGGAAAAAAGCTGAAAAAATCCCTATCCACCCCCAACCCCCCATTTGCTCTCTCCCTTCTCCATGAAGCCATGCCAGTGCCAAGATGTGTCAGCACATGCAGGGGTTTTATCTGATGCCGTTTTATATCCCTGCTATTTGCTTGCAGGACTTAAGCAAGTGAGAATTTTATGTCAGGCTGAAGGATGAATAGATACCACTTAATCTCAATTTTCTAAGTAACAGCATCTATTTCTACCCATCAGCATTTGGAAAGAGGACAATGCCTCTCTCAGAATCCTTTTTCTTTCCCCATATTTTTTTTTCCAACTAAAAAAAGGATAAAACCCATAAGAACTGTGCAGCGACACCAAATTGGCACCATCCAGTTTGTGCCCGGGGGTTCTCCCGCAGAGGTGATGGCACATCGCATTCACTGGGAGTCTGGGTGGCATCATTGGGATGGTGCATTTATCCCACCCAGGGACGTGACTGAGATATCCACATGCTCCTCCCTGCTCTCAGGGGCATTGCCTGTACAAATCTAAGGCAAGCACAGTACAGGAATGATGTTTCTGGTACAGACCGCATCTATAAAGACAAGAATTATGAATTAATCAGAAACAAACAGCGACTGAATGAACTTTTTAAATCTTCAAGAACTGAGTCTCTAGAGGACCGGGTGTATGTCAGTTTGTTGTTCGTTTTTGTACCAAGGTTTCTTGTTCTCTCTCTGTGTCAAAGGGATTTTCATCATTGCTTTTTAAAGAAGTATAAGTTCAAACAATATTAGGATGTTCTTCTCTTTAGCCCTATTTGATTTTTCTGTATAAAGTGCAATGAGAGACAGTATGTCATACAGAGACTTAAAAGGGCTTAATAATTGGTATTTTTCCATCATATTAGGCATCTATGTATGTATTTAGCCAGAAATCCTAAAGCTGCTTCGATTTTTGGCATTTAGCACCTTGGGGACCTGGTAGTTGAGTCTCAGGGGTATATTTGAACACACAGCAGGACTGGTACAAGGGTGACTCCATATGGTCTCTAATGTAGTGATATAGAAAAGAAAAATCCCTTACGAGTTGCTGAGCACGTTGTATACATTTTAATCACCCCTTAGATAGTCTGTGCAGTGAGCAGAGCCAGAATAGCCTTATTATTTCTCTATGAGAGAGCTGCTGTGCCTTTAACCGCCTGTGACAGTTCCTTAGCTGCTGTGCCCCTCACCAGAGGATCATTTTCTTCCCCTGGGACATCACTCAGAGTAATTGTCCCCAGTAATAATCAATAAATCTAAATTATCTTGAATAAAGCCAGATTTATTTAACACAGTGTAACAAATAGAAAACCAGAAAGAAAATCCATGTAAATACAATTTAAAGAGAACAGACTTGTTTGAGAGTATAGGCTACGTAGTAAGCACTCCAGCTGGCCAAGATACTTCACAACACTGTGTAGAGACCAGCTCATTAACTCTTTATATTTAGGAAAACAGATTTCTGGCTTGGGAAGACTCCAGGCTGCATAGGACCTTCTTTACTAAAAGACCCTCTCCTAAGAACAATTACTTAGCTCTCTGCTTATTAACCCGCCCTGTAAATAAAAAGTGCTAAAGAGGGATGCAGTTCTTCAACTGGGAAGCCTTTTTGGATAATGCCACTCTGGAACTTCCCGTGGAAATGCCTTAAAGGTTTTTTTTTCTTTTTCTTCCCTCAGATGGGAGGCCATCACAATATTCTCTGAAATCATCTTTTGGCACTTCAGCCTTCAGGCTTCAATGACACTAGGATCAAATTCATACAAAACACTTTTTTATGTCAGATTTTCTTTCCATAGCTTAGAAAATAAAATGCCATTCTTGTTTTTCCATCCGACGTTTTTTATTTCCCTGTTCCTAGAAGACAGGTTCTCGGAGGCTGTGATTTCAAAATGCCATTTTCCTGGGACTGCTGGCTTCCAGTGCTTCTCCTCCATTTCCGTGGTGACAGAAGTTTCTCCTAGGGCAACATCGCTGAGGCTCTCTTTCTCCAGCTTGTTCAACATTTACACCTACAATTTATCTATACTGTGTGATCTTTGCCTCCATCCCTGGACGCACATTCGTAGCTGTGCAAGTGGGATTGCTCTCCCCCTGGACCCCTCCTTCAGTTGCTCTTCCCCCTGAATGTCCCTTTAGTTAGCTTTATTTGATTCTCTCTGTGAAGCGCAGTGGGAGGCTGCATCGTTCAGAAACTTAAAAGGGATTTCAATGGGAGGTTTTGGCGCATTTATACTTTCTTTCATTCTTTTATGGACTGGATATTTAGAGGTTAATTTCCACAGCTTTCCATGTAAGATGTTTGCTGTGATGCCATTCTCCAAGTAATCTCTGTTGGAGTCTGAGCTGAATTGCTATATAGAGGGCTTTGAAATTTTGATGGCTACTTAGTTAATAAGGAGGCTTCCACCTTTTGGGGGTTTGAATGTGATTTTTTTTTTTTTTTTTGTTATAGGTTACTGTAGTGTCCAAGCAAGTAATTTCTTGAACTTTGGGAAACTGATTTTATTTTATAGGCTTGTGTCTCCAAGTTGAGGTCCCATGTGGATTCTGCACTAAGGTATCAGTGTATGTTGCAGCCTTTCCCTTTCCTCTGAAAACTTTTAGGACCTTAATAACTTTGAGAATCATGCCTCTGCCAAACACAGTTAAAATTAGCCAACTGTTTCAAAAGTTTAGTGTGGTTATGAATGTGCCCAGAGCATGAGTGTGTAAACCTTATTCCCTCAGAGAACAGAGCTAAAAGGAAATTGGCCACTATAATTGAAATTGATAACTGTATGCAACATTTTTTTAACAGAGCAAATCAAGACTGTTCTTATCATGTTCTTGCTTTTTTTCAAAAAATTGTAGTGATCCACATCCTCATATTTGTTTATGTCAATGAATACAAGATTGTGATAAGTGAAAAAGTATGCAGTAATGAAGTATACCCCAAAATAGCTGCGGATACAGATAATTGCCCCTCCAAAAACCTTGTTTGACCAGATTATTGTGCAGTTCTCAATATGTGTATTTAGAATTTGTGGGCAGCTTTTAGCATGCACACAATTCTCTACAGACACATTCCTTCTCACGCCTGACCTCCGTTTTACATGATTTTAAGCTGTTTTCCTCTTAACGTGAAGCTATTCCCAGTGCATTTCAACAACATATTTAGCATGCCATTAATTTTTTTTCCCTTCAAATCTCATTCCATCTGATAGCCTGGCAGCTCTGACTATAACCAGTTTTCTTCTCATTACTAATCCTTTAAAAGAGAGGAAGAAGACATCTTCAGGATTTCATTACCTTTCTTCTTTTCCATTGTGAATTTCTTACTTTGTTAAAAAAAATGAGGAGACTGTTGTTCACAGTATGCGTCCCACTGACAGAGAGAGAAATAATAAAACTATAATGCTCAAATTGAACCAAATGCTGTCATTGTATTGCAGATAATTGAGCATATTTTTAGAGTCCTCCTCTGTGGATTTATTTTGTTTTTCTGTTGAGTCATCCTCTGTGCAGGATTTTTTCTTGGGGGGCAGAGGGGAGCTTGGGGAGCAGTTGGCCACAATATTGATCCTAAAGGCAGAGCAAAGGATTGGACCCAAAGATATGCAGAACATGACCAATTTTCTCAGAAAAGTGATCTTCCCTCACTATATACACTATATAATTCCTGTAGATTCAGCAGAAATGATGTTGAGGATATGCTCAAAGATCATTTACTTCTCGGAGGTGGGGTTTCAGCAAGTACTTCACTGCCAAGACTGTGTGGTGCTGCACTATGAATATGCACAAAGTGCTGCTGAGCAGGACTGGGCTTAAGGCTGGGCCTCGGGTTTTCACAATTTGCAATAATTCCACATTTCCTTTTCAGTCTATGCATCTCTCATACATTAGCCTTGCACGTTCAGTTCCCCAGTGGCCTGTAACAGCTCAGTTTCTGAAACATCAAGTACACAAATGTTACCAGAAGTCTACCACAGCGTTTGCTCCTTTTCTTAGGTTTTACCAAGTTGTTGCAAGGAAGGTCTGGTCCCGTCTCTCCCCCCATATTCTAGTACGTGTTAGTATCAGCAAAGACTTTAACAATCAGTTTTGTTGCTTGTTTTCCTTCCCCAAGAAAAGGTACGTTTTGGCTTGTTGGCTCCCTTCTCATTTTTTAATAGAGTAGCCTTTGGAAGTGGAGTCAGAAATGAAGTCTCATCATACTAGGCACAATTGAGATCTGTTCGGATATATATCTTCCACAGGAGACGTTGATTCATTGAAATCAAATTTATTTGAGTGTAAGGGTGAGTTTCAGTTTAAAGTTTTCAGTTTTGGGTGTTTCATTAGGATTTGCTTTAATTGCCAAAACCTCCCTTCTGTCTTATTTTTTAAACAAAAAGATTCTGACTTCTGTTCTGGGGTGATTCTTTATATTTTTAAAATAGCCTTTCATTTTCAGCAGCAGATTTTATATCTTCATTAGCCAGATCCTGCATTAGGGGAGACTTCCATTTGTAAAAGTACTTGGAGAGAGTTGTTTTTATATTGTCGTCCTAGTTTTCGATAGGAAAATATTTCAAAGCTCAAAATATGATGGCACGGAAAATGCTTTCCTTCCACTTCACTTTTTTGAGTAACTGCTTCTGTTGAAATACTATTCTGCTTCTTTTTCTTTTTCCTAGTACCCATCAATAATTCATTACATTATTAGGAAATGGATAAAGCTGGAATAAATCATTTAATATGGTATTTTCCAAATTCATATCAATGTGAGCTTGAGTGTGTGGGATACAGAAGGTGATTACTATTTTCACCAAGTAAAAGAAGCAGATGAACTGTACAAAATCCTCAGTCACTGATATATCCTTGGAAATGCAGCTTTCTGCCTCCCTGGACATGACACAACCCAGATCACTAAAAATCATAAACATACAGACCCAAACACTGTTCACTGCAGCTGCGTATGACTGAGCTGTGAATGCTAAAGGATTTAAAGACCCTCTAGGAGTCATAGCTTCTTTTTTCCTGAAATATTAAGTACAGCCTCTGACATTGTACATAATTGAAAACAAACCAGTTGCTGCCCCTCACACCTTTCAACTCGCAAGTATGAAACAGATTTTTTAATAGAGATAATAGATCCTGGCTGGATCCCCAATGTGGAACTGCACCTCTTTAAGTCCCGATGTCAGCAATGTTAACCAGGTAAGTAAAAGTTGTGCACGTGCTGAAACGCTTTGCTGACGGGGAAATGCAGGCTTAGACAGTTCACAGCCTGCGGAGACCTAAACTGGGACCTGAACATGAAAACCACTATAATACCCGGCTCCCAGTTCATTTCCCCACCTTTCAGTCTTCATGAAGGAAAACTGCAAAATCTCCTAAACAGGCAGACGCTGCCCAGAAAGCTGACCAGACCACAGCCAGCACTGACGGACATCTCCAGGAGCAGGGAGCAGCACAAGGAGCCTTCATGGGCGTTTAGGCATTGCAGAGGGAGCTAACCTGAGACTGGCTACTTAACTTGAGGTCAAGTTTAATTGCTATAAAGGAGGACTGAGGGGAGGAGGGTTTTAGTTAGCTTCTCTGCTGGAGCTATCAGAAAAGCAGCCACTGACTCAGCTCATTTAAAACTGCC
>KL274844.1:0-12158 GCA_000699545.1 Podiceps cristatus
TAATTTATATATATATGATATATACAATACATTTATGTACTGAAACATAAATCACCCAAATTTTAAGATGAGCTAACCAACAACAGCAGTTGTTTTTCTTTAGCTTGTGGGAATATAAACAAACATAAAGAGTCTTGCACACTGAAATTAGTCTTAGATAAACTTGGCCACGAATTATTTTATGCAAATAGTACCAAAATAGTACAGATTTCTGAATCCCATCTAATTATCTCTAGGTATTCTTTTAATCTCTCGGCAGATAGAGAGAAGAAAGAATAGTACACAGCTGTTTCCATCACCTTTCTAAGCCCTGCTGAGACTGCAAGCTGCCACAAAGCTTTGGGAAATTTGCAAATCCTGAGTGGTTTTTGTTGTTATTTTTTTGTCTGTTTTTTTTTTTTTTTGTTTGTTTGTTTGTTTTTGTTTTTTGTTTTTTGTTTTTTGTTTTTTTTGGGTTTTTTTGTTTGTTTGTTTGGTTTTTTGGGGGGTGGCGGGGGGGTTGTTGTTTTATACTGAATCAGTTCTGGTACATGAGCTAAATGTATACTGAAGAAAATTCAGGTTCTATACAAGGGGCTTTTCTAGTTCTTTTATCGCTTTAACCACATAGAGTGGGAGAGAGAGACACCTTTGCCATGACACCAGATATTCTCTCTCCTTTCTGATATAAATACATCTTTCTTCTTCTATTAAAAAGACCTTCCTATTTCCATCTAAAAATCTATTTAATAAATCAGAAGTTTATTGTGCCCTTTACTCTGGTTTCTCTCTACTCTGTAATTGTGATAGAACTTATTTTTCGGTTGCTGTACAGACTTCCATTCTTCACGATCCATCCCAGTAGCACTGCTATGGAAAAGACAATAGTTAAGCTGTAAAATGCTAAAAGCCAAGGTGATATGAATAAATCCATCTGCACCATGATGCTGAGAAATCATCACCAGTTTTCTTCCCTCCCTTTCTCTCCTTTCTCTTCCAGACACTTCTGTCTGCTTTTAACTCCGATTTATACACTGTGGGGAGTGATTCCTTTTTTTCCTATCCTCCCCCAAATCGGATTCCTCAACTTATAATTTTTTACCGTCTTCCCAAATTGTTGGGGTTGAGTTTCATTCCTACCTCTGTTACTGATCAGCTCTGTGATACCACCTGGTGCAAGCTCTTCAGGGCAAACCCTGCCACCCAGTACAACCGAGCCCTGATTGTTCCAGGGCATACACATACTAAAGTTAAAAGGAAGAATAACAGCTTGAATGTGATATGGATATGTATTATTTACTGAATTCTTACTTTACATATCACCCCAATTTCAACCATGATTACCCAACCACAAGCAGCTAAGTCATGCTATTTATCCTCAGCATAGCTTCATAAAGTCATCGCAGCATTTTAAATGAAAAGAATTACATAAAAGCATCTTTGGAATTTCTGCAATTGTTGCTGATACTGAAGCAGCAGTCGCACCGTGTGAGAAACTGCACAGCCACGAGGTAACAAGATAACTTGTTTGGGCAGAGGCATCACCTCCTAGTGAAGAAACAGCAAACCCAGAAAATATCAGCATCACTGACTTGAAAATTTTTCCTCACCTGGAAAACTGTTTGGGCAAGAAAATGAGTTTATCCTTTTCGAAAAGTACCTGGCTCTCGAAAACAAAGGTTGAACATGTGACAGCTTCTGTCAGGTTAAAGATACAACACTGAATATCCCCTGATTTTTCAGCCTGCTTAACTGCTTTGTGGAAGACCACACTGAAGCCCTGGAAATAAGGACAATTATTTTTATTTATTTGAATTCTACTCTTTTGCTTTTCTACTTATATAATAATCGGTTTCTGACTGTAGGCTTCTACGAAGAGCTGGCCTAAGCAGTCTAAAATGCAAAGCACTTCTGCCAAGAGGCACTGAGGATACTTTCAGCAAACGAGGGGTAAGGGCTGCAAATGGCAATACTCTTCTGCTCTCTCATTTAACTCAGCAGGCAGAACCTCTCACTTAAGCAAACTGGTAATTTTGCAGTGGGTGATCTCCCTTCCTCATATAGCATTAGATCATTTAGTAGATTTGCCATAGTGAATTGTTTATACAGAATCCCTCAAAACTCCTCCTACCTGACCCTGAGGGAAGGCTTAACAAAAGGAAGATAAACTGTACAAGCACAGTCAGAAAACACGGTCAGAAGGGAGAGAGCCGGCAGAGACCTGTGGGAACGCGCTGTGTGATGGACAGCAGGAGATCACATCGTGGTCTCCTTTCTCAGACACACAGCCCTGCAAATGTAAACATCTGGAACAAGTGATAGCTCATATACTGGGCACCACTGCTGGAGGCAGAATTCTCTTCCTTGCACTTTGAAACCAAATTAGCAAGATGAATTTTTACCTTCGGTGAAAACTGATAGATGGGGTTGATGCTGTCCAGACTGTTACTAGTGAAGTCAAGACTGGATGCTCTTATGGCTGTCGGTCTGTAATGCTCTCTTGTCACGTTGATCTGAGCTTCATTTTCTTTGGCTTCAACTATCTATAGGATGACAGTTGTCTCATTTATTATTTAGTGTGCCGTGATTATCCCACACAATTACCAAAACGTTCCTATCCATACAAAAATAGAATATGGATATAATCTAGAACTAAACTGACTTTATTTCAGACAGTAGCAAATATTTAAGGTAAGCAAGCTTCTTATCTTAGGCAAACATTAGGGAATGACTGTTTTCTACAGCGATATGCTTGTTCACTTGTGAAAACATGGCAATCATATACAAATATATTTGTTCACATTTCATGCTGGTACTTATTTCTTTTCACTACTAACTCAAGCACCTAAATCAAAAGGAAACAAAACAAAACAAAATGAACCTGTGACAACTACATACCATAGATATGAAACTGTGAATATGTGGGTGGACAGCACTTACTGGACAGACAGGAATTTGACTGTTTCAAACTCATAGAAATACTTCACCGAAAATATTAATAACACTCATTTTACAGGTGACATGAAGCTGTTAAAAACAGTCCAACTGTTATTACCTTGCGCAGTATTTCTGCTGCAGTTGGCTTTGTTGATTTGAGCTCCTCTACAAGTTCCCTGTCACCTAAGAAACTGCCCTGGGCAGCTGACAGGCTGAGCAGCATGTCATCCTCCAGCTGCCTGAGCTCAGTCTTGAAATGGTTCTGCTGCTTGGCCAGGACTGACTAGCAGAGAGAATGAGAACACTGAATTTAAATGGCTGCAGCAAAAAATACTGTTTTCTAGTATTTCTGAGCTATATTTTCTGTTTTAATGACATCAATTGATTTAATTTTATTTTTGAAAAAAGACAATTTACCTTCTGTCCCAGCACACTAAATCTAAGGTTCTGGGACACCCAAAGCAAGGTGGTCAAGGTCCCCATGGACCAGAACTTTCTCTCTCTCTCCTAGCCTCCTCCTCCCTCACACTACACAAAAGAATCGGGATCCAGTGGTGGCAAGTGGTGACCTACCTGGCAACTGAGGAAACCAACAGTAGCACAAGGCTGGAGAACCCCACTTCGGCAGCAAGCAGTGTGGGAAAGCATGGTCATAGTCTGCTCTGCTGGACTGGCCTTCTGACAGCCTTCAAGACAGCTTGACTAATCTTATGGGGAGCTCTCCATCAGAATCGGACCCTCACATCAAAACCCCCTAGGTGCTACAGCGGTGTAAGCATCCAGCCTCATGTGGAACAAAGTGCAGATGCAGAGGAAAACGGCGAGCTGTTTTCAGAGCGCGTTCCCAAGTACATGGCTGTCATTCTCCAAGGGGTAATTAAACTCTCTGACCCAGTTTGCCCTTGCATGAAGCAGCAGTACCTCAAAGGGGTGTAGCAAAGCTTTGCGGATGAAGTTAGTAAATTGCGTGAGGTAACTGGAAAGACACACTTGAGAAATCGGAAGTATTGTTATTATTCATTTCACACCCCTAAGTATTTTTTCATTTTTTCGCTCATAGATCACAGTCTGCGCTGAGTCCTTCCTATAACCAGCTGTAAAAGTGTTTCTCTTCATAAGTTACTATACATTGATATGACTGCAGCAGCCACAGAACTGCATCTTTGCAGGAATAAACTATGATTTATTAATCAAATGCCCCAGGTCCTAACAGTGTCATCATATCCTCTTAGGGGACTGGCATGAAATTTTATTCACACTTATTGGCTCAAGATCACTGAAGCACAAAGCACGGCAGAGGGCTTTAATCCTGCACTGTAAATTAAATGCAATATACAGAGCAAACCAAGCAGTAGAGAGAAGTGTGGGAGTAAGATCACAATAAATTTAATTTCTAGCAGAGCCTTAGGTCAATCCCAGCCCTCTGGGAGCATGGGTTTGAGCAAATCAGTAGAAGTACTTTCTACACTTTGCAGAATCTGACCCTTAAGATCTTTCTAATATATGGGTTACTAACAATTACTGCACAGCAGATTCAAACAGCCATATTAATGCTAGCCTTAAAATCTCAGAAGGGGCAACAGACAGATCAAAAGATAGTCTTTACCTTACATTTTTCTAAGTCTGGCCTGTCAGCACTAACAACCTCAGCCAACAGCTGGTCTTCCAGCCCGTCCCTGGTGACTGAAATTAATGAGGGTGGTCTGAGCCTGCAGTTCTGGCTTGTAGCGAGGGTTAGCCAGTTTAGTGTGAAGGATGAGATGGAAATTTTTGTTGAATTCACATTCCTTGTCTTGAATCTTGATATATCTGGGAAGGAATAAAATGCACAAGAATGGGGACATCACTGAATTAAAACACCATAAATATCTTAGATTGCAAAAGATGGGTACTGCATGATCTTGGCAGCATAGGAAATGGATACAACCCAAATCTGAGGTGCCTGCAGTTTAAGAAACAAAATGAGCGTGATTGAACACACCAAAATTATATGAAGAATGCACAGAGCATTTCTCATTTCATTTGCATACACAGCAGACAGCAGTAGATTATTCACTGCTGTACTGAAGGGTCTGTGGCTTAGGGGTAAACGTCTATCTTCATTACTTACCACAAACTTAGTAAAGTTTTCAAACAACACTTAATGAGACAGCTGTTAGTTCTTATAATCTTTCCCTTAAATATAGCTGACACTTCCATCTTTTGAAATAGCTTAGCAGTAAATGTTAAAAACCTAAGCAGATGCATAAATTTATAACAAACTAATAGTGACTAGAAGAGAGCGAAGGGCTGGTGACTGAAAGAACAAAAGTAATTTTTGAGGCAACCTACTAAATGTTTTGTTTCAAATCAATTATTTGCTGGGTGAGAGAATGACTTATACTAGGTTCACCTTTTATTCACCGAATAGAATCCCTTACTGAAGACATTTCATTTCCTGACCCTTTGCCTTCGATGAGAGGTGCCAGCCTGTCCCATACAGCAACACTGCTACTGCTGAAGAACCATGTTGAAGCCCAGCAGTGAGGCAACATGAAGTTCACCTTCCTGCTTCCATAGCACAGCACCCCAAAAAATGGAAAGACTATTTATAGATTACGTGTGTTGTGCATCTGGTCTGGTGTGAGCAGGTGCCACAACTTTGCGTCATCCACTTGCACAGCGAGCAGTATGCTGATCTGCTGCCACCACCTGCCACACATGAGCACAAGTACAATATTTTCTGTACAGACACGGCTTTGAATGTTCTCTGCCAAGAAAGGAGATCAGAACATCAGTAGCAAAATTCTGTTTAACAAAAGTCAGTAGAACATTTATACAATGGAACATAGGTAGACACGAACCCTTTTCCAAAATTCAAAGTGACATTTGTTAAGTCAAAGCAATCTTCAAAGTGATTGCAATAGTATAGATACTAAACATTAAAACACAATTCACAAAAGTCACATCAGAACAAGAATAAACCAAGTCTTTTCTGTACAAATTTTAACATCGTTTTCTTTCTAGGATATTTTAGTGCACTGCCAGAGTCACAGACACATATTTCGGCTCTTAACATCTTTGCTTCTGACGTGCCCTTAGCCGGAAAATGTAGGCTAAATGAAATGGTGTGCTGAAAGCACTTCTGCATTTCACCAAGGATCAGGAAGAAAAGACAGTCACTTATGATATACTGCAAGTGAATTCCTAAAAATAACCTAATAGGTCTAGTGCTAGGAAACCCATGACTCTACAAAACTCAACATCAGACACGTATGTTGCCTAGTACCGGCATGCAAACTACTGGAGATGAGAGTTTTCCTGGCTTGTATGATAGTGAAATAATTCAGCCGTACAGTCATGTCCCCCAGATAAAACAACCTTTCTCAGGTGGACATGAATTCACCTTCCAGTTCTGCAATATGGATTTAAATTCTGACACTGTGGTCTCTCCCCAACCTTGAAAACTGGCTACAGCTGGAGGGGAAAAAACCAGAGTACTCTTGCTCTGCTTTTAATGCACACACACAGAGGTGAAAGATAGGAGGAGAGATCTGACAAAAGATGACTTTTTCAGTTTATCAGCGGAAAAAACTTTGCTAAGGGAGTCACACTATATTTCATGTCTACATAACGATTTAATAAGCTTTATAGTTCTGGATTCAAGTACTTAGTTTATGGGTTCTCAATTCACAGGAGCAATAAATTACCAATTTTTGTGATTATCATCTATGAAAGGCAAAAACTACATAATGACTCAGTAGGTTTTATTACTGCAGCTATTCCAGGTTTTCTGTTAATTACAGATCTGGGAAAAATGAATGTTTTGTTATTGCTCTCACACGGTTCAAGGAGTATAAGCAAAGACGATAAACAAAGAGGTGGGGAAAACCAGTGGAATTACTTAATTTTTTTCAATGAAAAGTATCTGGTTAGAGGTTAATTCTGGATTCCGAAGAAATGTAGCAGATATAGGCACTATTTACGGAAGTCCACGATAGAAGGCATAGCACAAAAATAATCACCAAAGAAATTATTAAAGACAAGTTCTACTTCTGGTAATTTTTTTCTTCATGATCTCCTGTTCCACCAGCAGAGGCGGATAGGACGGACTGAATTAATGCATCGTTCTACCCAGGAACAGACACAGCATCTTTCATGTGAGCTCCGCTCCCTCTTATTTAAGAACAAAGTAAACCAAAAAGAGATTGTTCTGCACTAGTTCTTTCCTGTTGAAATTCTCATCTTGAAATAAAGTTGATTAAGGGATTCAAAAGAGGTTCGCAAAGCACTTTTAAAATCCTGTAAAAACTTTGAGGAATAACTGTGTTTTCGCAAAAGAAGCTTACAGGAGTGCTAAACTCTCAGCTATTACAAGTCTAGGCATAGTGCAACATCTGGTCTGATCTGTCAAAATCTGAGTTATTGGCACAAAGAACTGCTTCTCCTTTGTGTATGTGCTGCCCAAGGAAACAATGCCTAGGACTTTCAAAGACAGGATCTAAAGGACGAAAAAAATTTTCAGTATAGGAACATGACTTCATATCATGAAATGGCTCAAGAATTCATGAAAAACTTTTTTTTTTTTTTTACTTCCCCCTCCCCCCCCCATATACTTTCATGCAACTCAAAATTATAAAGAATATCTTTCAAGGCAGATGTTCTCCAAAACACGCCATGACTCTAAATGGCAGAAAGTAGGATAGTTTCCTGTAGCTAAATATTTTGAATCAGCTCAGCAAGAATGAAAAGAGGTGATAAATTCTTGGACAGGAAAGGAAAAGGAAACAATATTTTTCAGTGTGAAGAAAGAGGGATAAACACATTTTCCGAAGGAGCCTTCTTTCAGTTCCTGCTGCTTAAAATTAAAAGCTTCTGGAACCAACTTGCAAACTCCAAGTCGTAATGTAGAGAATGAAGTTGAATAAATCAGGTGAAAACAAGTGCAGAATGGAGCTGTTACTAGGCAATCTCAGTAGGCAAACTGTGCAAGTTGGTCAAACTAGTTCAGTGGGAAAAGCACTGCCTTAAAGTTGCACAGCTGGCGAGACATTCGAGGCAAGGAAAGCTTCTCCCCGTGGAGAAACCGAGTGAATTCTCTTGCTGTTTCATGAATAATAGTCATGCCCCATAAGAATGGAAACTTGTTCATACAAGTTACATTTGCACATAAATCAAATTTCAAGACATCTTAAAGAATCTTGTAATAACCTAATCTTGCAACTGAAGAGACAGGACTACCACTTTGTGAACGTGCAAAGGATTTGAGCAGGTGTAACAACTCCTGTGAATGCAAATAGGGGCCTTATGAACAACAAATTTATTCCTCTGTCTTCTCTCCTATGAATCAAATGACACTGATCTGTTATAGTTAATGCTCATATCCAGTGATCTCCAAAACAACAGTGCTGGGGAGACAGGATAGGAAACACACAGATAAAACTCAAATATTAAAGCCTACCCATACCAAACCTATTCAATGGCATCACTCTTATAGCTGGCAAGGGCTGAAACCCAACACTGTATAGAATTGGCACCTGTTTACTTTTATGCCCTGATTTATCTGCTCCGGAAAAATCTAAGATGTGCATTTTGAATCATTTTTGCATACATTGCTAATAAGTTGCACCCAAACTTTACTTACTTATTTTCTTGTGCCTTTCATGCTTATGGAAAGCTATGTACTACAACTGATAGTTTTTCTGAAATTATTTTATTCTCTTTTTGTCTTTTCACCATCTTCTTAAAGCAAATTTTAAACATTTTAATAAAAATCTTAGCATTTTAAAGACATTTTGAACATAAGGTCACAATCTAAAGTGTATTAAGATGCACTGAGCAGTTTTGCAGATCCAAACTTAGAATTTAAAAAAAATATCCAAACTTGAACACCTAAAACTTGTTAGGTTTTAAATATAATCGAGGCACTTAAGCAAGAAGTCTGATTTTCAGAGATAACAAGTGCCCGTAGTTCACCCTACAATCACCCACATTTTGAGGAAAATATATATTTATACATGTATTTCAAGTTCTCTGAAGCTGAAAATTTGTTTTACAGGCTTCATTCAGAAACAATACCAGAAGCTGGTGTTATAGAATATCCAAGCATACAACACAAGAAAAATCTTGGTAAACAAGGAAGGGGAGATATACTTTTATGAAGCTGCTTCACAGATCAGCAAGTTCTCCAATATGCAGGCTAGTAAATTTGCTTTGGAAGGAATACAAGTTGATAAATCTCCCTCGCTATGCTTTCTGTCGATTGATACGATAAGATATATTTTACTTAAAATTAGGATTGTCTGAAGCTCAGTGGATTTAATTATTTGTAATTATCCAGTTGTTGTCAGTATGTGGCCATTTTATGACAGTGGTATCTACTGTGTGGGTCAGGTTCAACTGTATATCTTTTCAAACACAGAATTAATGTACTATCGATGAAACCATTACTAGAACCAAATTAAAGTCTGGGCTGATGTATTGGTCCACAGGGTGCTGTCAGACATGAAAGGAGTAATTAGTATTCATTACTTCATACTCTGCAACATTCCAATTATTAATGAACTTCAACTGCTGGACTACACCATATCTATCACAAATACCTTTCTAGTCTTTCTTTATTAGAAAAAAAAAATTTCAAAGTGCTTGACATAAGAACTAAAATAAACAAATAACAGAAATTAACCCAGAATGAGGAAAACTCTGCATATTTGGTAATAAAGGGGTATATAGATTACCAGTGCCCCACAAAGGAGGCCTGCCACATCTTCAATGAACACTAGGCCATACAATGCCGCTGAAATATTCACCAGAACCACCTATATTTGCATAGCTTCATATATTTGTGTTGTGTCTGTGTGCATGTGTACAGCTCTGTCGTGCTGCATGGAAGCTTTTGCTAAGTAAATGCAAAATTATATTGCTGTGATCCTTGTCCTTTTTCAATCCAACTTCTTTTTACTGTTTTACACCCCTCTGTCTCATGTCTTAAGACTTGTTAGACTGCGATTTCTGATCTTTCAGACCAGTATAATTCTAATTTTCAGTAGAGTTTCTTCACTACAGACTCTAAAAAACAAGCTATATGATCTTCCTCTGAAGTACTTCAAATACCATTACAGAAAAATGTAACAAAAAAGAATAATTTCAAGATCTTACAGTGCAGGGCAAGAGCGCATCTTCCAGGAGCTTCATGTATGCAAGGAGATTTGAGCTGTTGCTTATTGCTTAGATTTACTATGGAGGCATCAATGCTTGAAATAAGGGGGGAAGGAGGGAGAAAAAGCTTGGGTAATCTGTCCAAAACTAGATTTGAGACCTATCCAGAAATGCCTCAGGGGTGCTTCAACATGAAAAATCTAGCTTGTTGATGTGTTGTCTGAAAACAGGAATAGAAGAGAGGAACACTTTCAGGCTTAAAAATAAATTCACATTTGAGCAGAGACAATAACATGGCATTTCAGTTTATCAGATGAAACACTTAATGAGATTTACCAAGTTTACTCTCATGCAACTACAATCAACATGATTCTTTAGGTAACAGCTGACTCAACAATCATGTTGGAAGTTTTCATGAAAAGTGGCAGACGACATTATAGACTGAAACTCTCTTGCACTGAGGACTTGAGTACAAGCTCCTTTACTTTTCTTATTATCATCCTGAAAATATATATCTAAAGGTATCTTAACCAGATCTTAGGAAATATTTTTGATGATATTTTCTAAATTTGACATCAATGTTTCAAACTCTAGGGAAAAAGGGGGCATGGGACTGAAAGATGAGATTCACAGACATCCTATGCAAAAGGTCAGAACATGAGCTTTCTCCCTCGTTACCATCTACCACTGCTGACACAACAGTGTCAGAACAGGGAAGACACATTAACTCAGCCTTGCGTTACCTGATTCGAATTTGAATCTCCCGCTTGAATGCCCAGCTACAGACCTCTGGGGTGGAGCTGACGTGGCTGTCGGAGCTGTAGTCCTTCCATCGGGAGGGAGAGGTCAGAACAGTCCCTGTACTCGGATATTGGGAGCATTCGCGTGAGAAATGGGGCGCATCAGTTTTGGTGCTAGCAGACTAGGTTTCTGGGTAAAACTGAAGAGCGAGCAACCCCACTGCTATGTCTGCCTTGAAGGATTCGTGAACACTATCAAGTGGGCTGGTTTGAGGCATGGGACCTTGGCAGCGTTATCGATGTAAAAGAGTCCCCATCTCTGGCTTGCTCATCTCTGCCCTGTGTTGTAGCACATGAGCTTTTCCTTATTAGCTTTACTTTTTTTTCTCTCCTCCCCTTTTTAAGCCAGTTCATTGATTTGTTTCACGGGGTGGCCCAGTAAACAGTTATGGCAACACACTTCAAAGTGGAGGCATGGTTTTCTTACGCTGACAGTGCAGCTGGAAACCTCTAGATTGTTAAATCCAAATCTAGCCTGTCATTTCCAATGCTCTCCCTTTTACCATAGATTCCTAACATGGAAATGGAATATTTTCTTTTCTTTTGAGCCAAATTATATCTGCTCCTCCTTGCTTTGTTCCTTTTTTGAAGTAAAAAAAGTAGGGATTTTCACTTTGGGTTGAGAAAGTCACACACATGTCTACATTGTATTTCAAGTCTAATTTGTGGATTGAGAATTTTATTATCTAATCAGATGCAGATACTAACATTTTAATATCCTCTCATCACAGTTTTTAGCCATTTCATTTTAAAAGGAAATAAATAAATTCATGAAGGGTTATGAAGTAGTAGGTAAAATGTGGCAATAAAAGCAATGTGATGCAGTTGTCAAGGAAAAATTCTGATGACTCAAGTGTACTTACTTTCCCTTTTTAACTATATGTCTTCCAAGCAGGAGATCAAGTATGGGATCAACAGATTCACCCGTGTTTTCAATTTGTATTGTCTCTCCATATGCCAAAGCTCTTTCAGTGGTCTTCAGAAAAATTAACATGGAAAAAAAAAACAAACAAAACCCCTCAAATATTAGATAAATGCTGGTTATAGAAAGATTTCTTTTACCTAATAGAATCAGAGAAGTTTTTTCTAAAAGAGCATGGTTGACCCACACAAAACTGTTCACAAAGAATTTCCCAGTGGTTAAAAGCTCGTCAGTTTTGAGAGTGTCTTTACACCTATGCTCTAGATAGTCCTCATATTCAACAAAAATTATATTGCTGGGGCTTTTGTTATAAGGAGGATACAGCCCTGCATTGAAGACACTGGAATTGGCATTGAGAAGTTGGGGGCGGGGGGGGGGGGGGG
>KL274844.1:18856-40753 GCA_000699545.1 Podiceps cristatus
CTGATCTGGGTAATTGTGTCCCTGCTCACTGCAGGGGGGTTGGACTAGATGACCGCTAGCGGTCCCTTCCAACCCAAAACATTCTATGATTCTATGATTCTAATTAAAATAAATTTTTCCAGTCCTTTACATGATGTAATCAAAATCAATGAAAACCACCAAATAGAAAATATCCTCCATACTTTGGTTGGAAGGGACCTTGAAGATCATCTAGTGCCAAACCCGCTGCCATGGGCAGGGACACCTCCCACTAGACCGGGTTACTCAGAGCCCCATCCAGCCTGGCCTTGAGCACTTCCAGGTAGGGGGTATCCACGACTTCTCAGGACAACCTGGTCCAGTGCCTCACCACCCTCAGAGTGAAGAATTTCTTCCTTGTATCTAATCTAAACCTACCCTCTTTCAGCTTAAAGCCACTACCCCTTGTCCTATCACTACATGCCCTTGTAAATGCATAAAATCAATCTCAAATAACATCTCACTCTCATTTTAAAAATAACTATAGATGCATACAAAAATAAAGTAACAAAATAATCGTTAAATTTGATATTCATGAAGTATTTTCCATTTATTTTTTTCAGAAAATTCAGAAATATTTACTGAAATGGTTAAACATCCTATCCTGCAAAGACAGATACAGAATTCTATGGGAACAGAAAACGCAAACTCTTTTGTTATAAAATAGGAAAATAAAATATCCATCAAGAACATGGAAGTATCTTTAATCAAAGTATGATGCTTAAAAGAGCATTGCAATGTCTCACAGTGTAACTGCAGGAATTCAGTGTTCGAAGGCCTCCTAAACCACAGTTACATTCATAAGAGATGCCCAACAAATGACAAGTAAAGGACTATTCCTAACGAAAGCTCTAACAGCAATCTTTGTAATGCAGCAGTTTTGTTTTGAAGTATTTTAGACATCCATTTTTGCCTACAGAAGTCATTGGATTCTTCTTTAAACTATTAACTGAAGGCAACCAGACGATAAATCCATTCATTTACAAGAGGGCTTTTTGATTTATCCATTCTCTGTTCTTGTTGTCACTGACTGGTAAGTCATAAACAATAAAGAGCACCCACCTCATTCTCCAAAATAGCTTTGAAATTTGAAGATTTACTAAACATGGAATGATTGTCTATTTAAATCTTCAGTAATTTTACCATACCACCCAAGCACCATAAATCACTAGTGACATTGGCTAACAAGGGTTTAAGAGTTGGAACATGCAGTGTAATAAATTTCCAGACAGTTAAAAATCACTATAATTTTATTCTAATGCATTATAGATTGCCTGTAATGTCATCCTGGCCGGGGTGACCCATTTCTAATTTTGAACAGCTGTTCAGCTCGGGAGTTAGTTAATGATTAAATATAAATTGCCTGATTTATTAGTCTGAATGGTTGAGCTTCCAGGTCAATGCTATATAGACAAAATCATCAGTCTTGATGCTTTTCAGAAGTTAACTGTCTCCTGTTCTAGTCAAAAAGAATTTATTCTCAGAGGAAAACACTTGACGTTCTCAATTAATCCTTTTAAATATTTTCCCCCTAACTTACACAATAGGATCACTAATAAGAACTCAAATCTTGGTGAAAACCTTTTTTTAACTATATACGAACTTTGAAATCCAAGAGTCAGAGACTACCTATGGGCAAAGGCTATTGGCCTCCACAGAGCTTCCAAAGCTTTGGAGGTTTGCAGGGTCAGGCCAACAGTGATCGCCTCAGGTGTCTTAGGGCAAACAAAAGCTCTTATATGCAGATAGTAACATTGACTTCACTGTTTTTCTACCAAAGGAAAGATTATCTACATATTTTATATTTCTAGGCATATTAATTTCAGAATCTGGTATCAAAAATGGATGTTTTAACTGTACTGGTGTTTTTTTATTAGTTCCATATTCTTACAGTAATTTTTCTCCAAACTGATTTACTCAGCCTCTGCTGAGAGATTTGCAGAAACAAAAGTACTCACTCTCTGATCTTAGAAAGCAAGGCCACAGAGCTTCTATGAAATCCAACTTAAAATACCCAACTGCCTTGGGAACTCACAGAGCAATATAAATATTGTTTGTACTTTTAATTTCCTGTTATTTACACTTATTTGTCAAAAAGGAATGGTCAAAATTCTAGATGATTAATTGAGACAGCACAATTTCTGTAAAGCCCTAGGAGAGACTCCACAGCAATGCTGTGGCTGACTTGAATGGTTACTGACCGTTAAATAGGCATGTGTTAGCTTTAATGGTGTTTGTCTGCAAATAAAGCTAATAACCACACTGAAATATATATAATTTTAACATAAATACATTTCATTCTCATTTAAAAATGAATAGTTTCTGCAAAAGGAGAAAACCAAAAGCAAACAGCAAATACCTGACTGGTGCCTTCCACTTATTTGCAATCTAAAGTGCAACGGGGGCAGATGCAGGGTGACTCCATCCTGACCTACAGGATTATTCAGTCTTTCTGCTCATTAACTAGAGGCTGCCCAGGCTGTCACAATGTGTTCACAGTTGTGTATAAATGTGGTGACTTAGCGATCGAGACTTCTCTCTAGCAATCATGCCAATTTCAGTTGCTCAGCAATACATGATTTTTAGGAAATGCAGTTGTGGTGCAGCACATTTTATTTCTCAGGATTTTATTACGGGTTTATTTGTGGTTTGGGTTGGGTTGGTTAGTGGGGTTTTTTACCTTTTTTAAAAAAAAAATATTTAAATGATTTCTAATAAAGGTCATCTTGTTGCCTGTCCTCTCCAGCTTTTTTTCTGCATACAACACAACCCTCAAAAATTTAAACTCATGCTCAACAAAACACCTCAAATGTTTCAATACTCACACTAGGATGAACATTCAGGCAAAATCTTCTTACCTCAAGTCCCTTGACCAACCTGTTGGCCAGCTCAATAGTTTTGTTTGGTTGGTTCACATCATCTCAACATCAGACTTTCTCTGCATTTGCTTTCTCAAGCGAAGCTGTGAGCTTACACAGATTGTTATCCAGAAACTTTTTAGAAAAGGGATGGGTAAATATAGCTTAGGGTTTGTTGGGGTTTTTTTGGTGTTTTGGGTTTTGTTTTGGGTTTGTTTTGTTTTTTTTTAAAAATAATATATTTCAATGACAATAATTGTAAACAGTACCTTTAAGTCTGAAGGATACAAACTTTAGAAGAAAGGTTGGGATGTACTTCGTGTTCTTTCTACAGCTCCTCGCACAACATAAATATGCTAACCAGCAACAATTTACAATAAAACCATCATTAGAATCCCTTACCAAATACCCATTTAAATGGTGGAGACCAGGTGCTTCGAGGTAATGACAGAAGGAGAAATGTTTCTGCTTGATGACAATGGCCTGTATTGCAATGGTCAGACCTGGAGGTCCCAGACAAAAGCGCAAGTTTCTTGTGCTAGATTCAGTAACAAGCATCCTCGGTCACCGTAACTATGTCCTTTGCATTCTGAGGCATTTAAAACTGTAACAGAGAGAGGAAAAAACAGAATAAGAGAATTATTATTTTCATGTTGTATATGAGCCTGGTGGCACAAGAAGATCCGGCGATTTGCTCCTGGGCAGACAGGATGGTTTCACTGTTGGCACAGAACAAGCAGATCTGCATACTGATCCGTGCCTTCACCAAAGATTTTTAACCATGCTTTCATGCACTCTGCTCAAAAGGCAGCAACATGCCCTCTCTCTGCTTTCAGGGATTTCCTACTGAATGTTCCTCAACTCAGTAGCAGCCACCACCCACCCCCAGTGAACCCCTGCAAATTCCCTCCCTTAGACTGCTCAGCCCCTCTGTTTTCTTCAGTCTCCATCACTCCTGCCATACAACTGGTCATTCACCGAGCTGCAGCGTTTTCTCCAGATTCTCTTAACTGAGCAGCTAGGATGGCATGGAAGTTTTAGATAAAATCATGTAAATTTGTTTCTGTTAAATCCTACTTAACTAAACCAGCTGAAAGATGGTTGGATGAGGAGGGTTCTTGTATCATTGCTGAAGAAACACCACCTTGTCTTTCTGAAAAAGTCAAGTAATAACCAGTCAAGAATAGTTAGTCAACAAAAGGTGGTGATTGTGGGAGGGCGAATCACAAGTTTCTTCCAGTTGTAAAAACAAAAACTCCAAACTATTGCATTTGTTCATCAAAAAGAACAAAAAAAAAAAAAAAAAAAAGGAAAAAACACCCACAATGTGTTTACCTCGGTTTCCCCTTTCATCAGGAAGATTAACAATTACGTTCTTTCCTACTCTATCAGAAAAAAAAAAGAAAAAAAAAAGAATCCTTTCCAGTTCAGCAAACTAGGAACTACTAATGAAAAGAAAGGTGTTAAAAACGTCATACAGTTCAGTGATGAAATCTAAGAGGTTAACACCTTGAAAAGTACTATTTTTACAAATAACCAGGTGAGGCAACAGTTGAATACAAGAACAGGGCTTGTAAGACCATTTTGAAAAAAGAAAAGACAGGACAAGACAACAGACGCTGCAGCAGGCAAGTTGCTTGAAACAGTTTTGTTTCTGTAGAGTAACCACAGAGCTAACAATGGTGAGTTCTACTGTAGAACAAAATCTTCCTATTTCAGGTTTTAATGGAGGAACTGCAACAGGAGCAAAGAGTGCATATCTCCACGAAAGCTCAGTGGTTTTTCAGGATCACAAATTTAGATCTTGTCTGCCAGGTTTAGTGCTTGAATTGGTGGTGTGCAATCAGGAAATTTCAAAATAATATATGAATTAAAAATAAGAAATGAATTGGCAAAAAAGGAAAAATGAAATTATGACTGAGAGCTTAATAAAGGTTGGCTTGATTTCTTAGGGATAATGGCAGCCAATCCACTTTGTAACAGTGATAGATCTTAAATTGAAAGACTAATGAGGACCTATGCTCATAAGGGCATCTCACAGAGATGGGCCTTAAGTAAAGTTTTATCAGTCTAGCATGCAAGGCATAAGAAGAATCAATACGGAAACAGTTCTCTACTCTTTTTAAGAGAGCCTTATTTCTAGGCATCTCAAGTTTGCCTGCCTGATAACATAGATCAGGTACACTCATCCCTCAGAGGCTCAGGTAGCACAGATGGCAAGAACATTCTTCTGCAGTGAGACAAACAGTAAGGAATTCCCCAACATCTTTGGCGGGGAGGGGGGTGCATGGTACGTAATAGTCTCCATGATCACAGCACTTCCTACCTCATGACTTTTGAACAGGGAAGGTGTCACTACAAAACACACCATTCCCTTTTGTCATTTCCCCAGAATGTACCATCAATAAAGTTTAAGGCTAGCAACAGCAGGATTATATATTGCATTTTATACACCAGTACTCTAAATTCTATGGGAAAATACACATGGTTTAAAAACACTTGTTATTGAGAAAGTTACTGCCAAGGAACTATGCTCCACAAATCACAGCAGAGAGCCATTACTCTCCACAGCAAGCCTGCTGGACTGTGCCCTTGTAGAATCCTTTCCAGGCACAGAGTGTATTTTCACTGCATTTAAGTGCTCTCATGTGCCAATAATAATGACTGTAATGATAAATAATACAAATTGCACCATATCTGCCAAAAAGATGAACTTGGCACAACTTTTTAGCCTTAATACTACTAAACATACTACCTTTCCTCTTTTTTTTTTTTTTTGCATATAATAGACATACTTATTGTAAGATGTATGTGAATGTAAAATCATAATTTTCACAAGTACTTTTAGAAGATAACTGTAGTCTCTTTAAGGATGGAAATCTGATTTAGTTTCACTCAAAATACTCAAAATATAATTTTGCCTGTGAAGAAACAATCCTTTTTCCTATTTCCTAACCTGCTTTTCTTTCCATTTACTGTAAATATATAGCTATGGTTTGACTGGATGGACAAATGTATGTGTTCATATATTAAAACTTTAAAACAAAAGAAAGGATCAGTGGGCATCACCATCTACAGACTATTTATTTAATCATATTTAAAACATCGTAAATGCTTAAAATGACAGACTGTGTTAGTGTTAGTACCAGTCTGTATACATTTGACATTTAAAAAATTAATGTGACAATATTCATTACAATATTTCCCATGTTTGATAAGAATTTAATTTCTCACTTAAAGATATATTCTGGAAGCCATGAAAAGTGAAAGGAGGTTAGTTTAACTGTGCTGTCTAGGCTGAAGATGTATTATTGATTACTAACAGCTGCACCAATTATCATCACTGAAAATTGCTGGCCACAAAAACTTCCATATGAAAAATATGTACAACTCTCCTTCTCTCTCCCTTTGCCAACAGACAGAAGCTGAATTATGACTCAGGGAGCACAGAACAACTGTGAATGCAGGAGCAGAGATCACTAACAATTGATACTCTGCCTTCAAGACTATTCTTTAGAAAATTGGATAGAGGAAGATGGAAAAGACAGGCAAATAAATGACCAGAAGGGAAAAGGGCAAGAAATGAACCGAAGAATAGGGGGCAACTGAACATATGGATTGATGCTTGGATAATGATAAAGAAACTCCCTCTAATGCCACTTTAAAGGCATTTAAAATAGACTAGATAAGAGAGTAATTGCTTCATTGCTCTTAACTTTGTTTAGCTCCAGAATGGAGAGGACTACTAAAGGCTAGCAGGCTAGCATTCATAAAAGATATATAAAATATCTCTCTCTTCTGTACTGCTTGATTTCATGCAGATTCAGATGAATTTGCACTGGTGGAGTATCATCTTCTTGTGGGCTCTACATACTGGCCTTGTTCAAGCCTAAAAGAAATCTGGCTCTTCAGAGGGTGACTGATAGGGCTGCACAGCACTTGTACCACTCCTGAAGAAGTGGTAGGTGAAGGGCAAACTTCCTACAGACTGGATCCAGTCAGCAGGCAGCCCAGATAGATATACAGAAGAACATCCATATCAAGAGTGACCTTCCTTCAACATTAGAGGATTTCCTGGTTTTACAGACTACGGATGCATACAACGGAGGTAAGGAATAAGAGCTTTCTACAGGCTGATGGGGTACAGAGGGCTCTTATCAGCCAAGGTAAATAAAATCTAGGCACTTGTCACTAAGAAGTGCCTGCATTGTTCATTTTTTTCCAGAAAATACAAGTTTGCCTTCTCTTTATACCCATTTCACAGACCCCCTTACACAGTGAATCATACCTTTAAAAGGCCTGGCGTGAGCCAGCTGGAACAGGCTGCATAGGGCAGGGGTGCACATTACAAAATACTGAATGCAAACATCAAATGAAGCAGATTGAGAGGCTACCATGGTTGGAAAAAATGGACCCGATGAAGCTTTGCTAGATGTAAAACTCTCTGGAAAAGTGGAATACAACTGGTGAATATACAGCGCTTCATTCTAACTCTAAAAATGGATGCCAGCAAAAAGTCAATGTTTCCCTCTGAGTTCACATCTTTTCATCAGCTAATCCTGGTTAGTGCAACTACTGTACATAACAGTCCTCCCTGTGGGACACCATATTAAACATCGTGTCCTTTAATGTGTGAATTGATACAAATTTCCAGCTGAGGAACTCAAGCTGATTTTAAATGTAAGATTGAACAGTGCAGTTCAGGATCACTGAAGAGGGATGGAAATCTACAGTTATTCACTGTTGACCATGTTGTGCATGTTTAGATGGAGAAAAAAAGCCGAGCCCATAAAGCTAAGTGGAGGGTCTGTGAAATGCCAGCTGTAACTACAGTTAAAACAAAACCAAGCAAAGTGGTGGACTTCATGGAATTAATGAGTGTCAATTCTGTTAAAAAGCAAAACGGCAAAGACAGGAAAGGATCCTGTTCTGTACCCACCAATCTGCAGAGCTCATTCCACCTACTGAACCTTTCTGATGAACTCAGCACATCATCCTCTTAATGTTTCATGGGTAGAAAACTAGGCACTAACAATCAGCAGAAATGCATCTCTCAGCCATACCGTTTTCTATAGCTGAAACTTCTTGGATTAACATTTTATAAAGCGAATGTCACATCCCCAACTTGTCATAATTCTGGAAACTTAAACTTTCTTCTAAGATTCCTGGATTGTTTGAAGCTCTGACGCATGCTTGCAATCTTTTTACCTTCTCATTGCCAGTTCTGGGGAAACTATCAACGGCTTTTATACACACGTGTCTTCTTTAAATAACATTTTAAATCCTGTCAATGAACAAGAAATTTCATTCTTTCCTTTATATGAGTACAATAGATACCTAAATCATTGTTAGTCCAAGTGTATATAAGCTTATGCACAATATACCCCATTTGGATACAGCATACATATAGGTAAGTAGTTTGTGGAAACAAGTAACTTCAATCTCCTCACATGTGGAAAAAAGCATGACAAATTAGATGAGAATCCTATTGCTAGCTGGAATTTGCAAGACATTTGAATGAATAACATTTTCTATTGACCTGTGCAAAGAAACGCACTGTAACTGAAGCTTTTGTAGTGAAATAGTTGGAGAGTAGAATACTTAAAAATGGTGACTGTACGTTCTTGAGAGATGCCATACAACACGTGGAACACAAGAAGTAAAGACAGAAATGTCCAAGAGGAATAATACGCCTTCAAAACAAAATTTTACCAATAATCCTCAGTAATTAAATGATGGATTAAGACATGAATTATGGAAGTATATACATTTTTCAAGTTGCTTTGTATATAAAAATTGGATACCTTTTTGGTATCTTCAAATTTGTGGACTGAGTCACAGCTCAGTTACAAGAAACAAGCCAAAAGCAAGTTTTCCTGAGTAAGACGTGTGCAGCAGTTTTTACTACATCATTATAACACTTTCTCACCACTCACTCTCTTCAGTGTCACAAATACATTTCAGCATACATAATATATACACTACGTAGGCAAATATTTCATTTTTATTCTTATACTGAAGTTCATCATCTTATAAAATTTTACTGGATGAACCAAATTTCTGCTTAATTTTTGGAATCATGAAATCGCATAGGCTAGAAGGACCTTTGGAGGACATCCAGTCCAATTCTCAGCTCAAACCAAGGCTAACTTCCAAGTTTTCTTTGAACTGTCCACAATCAGCCCCAGGTCTTCTTCCCTAAGCTACTAATGAATAAAAAATAACCAAGAAGTATTCATGAACAGTTCAAATTTTTCATTCCAGTATGTATTATTTTGCATTTATCAGCAGTGAATTTCAACAGCTATAGTGTGCTCCATTCAACTATCTCATGAGCTCTGGAGCTTATTATTGCTATTGAGTAATACCTACTGGAGAACCAAAAATTACAGCAACAGCTCCTTAAAAAAGTGCATCAGTTTGATCAGCTATGGTATGAATCAGTTATAAAAATAATAGTTTTAACTAGACCCTCCCACCTTGTAAAAGGAAGCCGAGCTGAACATGCAGTATGGATTTTATAAAGTGGTTGGAAAAATATTCATATTAAATGACAATGTGACAACTGTTGGCCTAACACGGGAAACAGATAACTGCAGAGGGAATTGCAACTTCAGCAGTGGTGCAGAATTCTAGGAATACTAGGAATTGAGCACAGCTGAAAGAAAAATTACTGCTGCTAACCAGCTCCAGAAAAATTCAGAAGAAGAAGAAAGGGGAATCAAATAAATACAAAAAGACAGGACTAGATTCAGAGTTGAAGGCTTACTGAACTGCTAGATCACCTAAACCAGGAAAAGGTTCTTTGAGATACTGTCAGGCGAGGAATAGACATGCATCAGTGTTCTTCTCTGAGGAACACATTAAAACAATAAAAGATTCCATGCGTTTCAGGGGTGACTGCTGTGTATTAAGAATAATATATATATAAAAAAATTCATTAAAAGGCTATTTTTGTTCAGAAAGTAAGTATTTGCACTTAATAAACATACATCAGTATAGATGTGTGAAATAAAAGCCACGGTTCTTCAGTAAAGCTATCTTTTAGTGTAGATACAAGCCTCACTAGGGCAGATGAGCTTTGATCTGACTGGGCAACTCCAAGGTCACAAGGCTAAGGCTGCATCATATGGAGGAAAAATACAGGCTGTAGCAGCTGATGAGATTTTTGGGGTGGGGGGCAGAGCAGACCAGAAGAGAAAGAGAGATGATAAAAGCTGTCTTTGTTTACCTATTAAATCTGTGTCTCCTTCTAAACAAGAAGACCTGGTACTACAATAGCAGGAGAAATAAAAGGAAATTGCTGAAATAAAGAATGAAATTCTGACATACCGTTAACTCACAGATTTCTAAGAGTTTCAGCAAAAGTGAATCTTGCCCATTCTCTTAAATTGGTATCTTAAGAGAAAACAGTAAGAATAATCCCCACAGTACAAATTTGTTCAGCCTTCATTTATCGCTTGATATCTTAAATTGTGAGATTTCAGGTCTAACTATTATGAACAAAAGAAGTCTTAAGCCAAGTCAAAGCCTTCTAAATCCAATTAATACCATATCTTTTGAGCCGTTTGAAGCCTTCTTTGCTAAGTCAGGGTAATTAGCTTGCAGCAGAGAAACTCCTTCCACCCACCATCTCCCAAGATACCACAAAGTGTCTTTGTTTCAAGAGCGCTTTACGTTGCAGTTGCTCCATTAAATGAATATTTAATAAATAACAAATAATGTCTCTCAAAGGTTCAATAGATACTTGGTGGTAAACATGATTTTCAATTCAATAATTAACTCAAACAACATTTCTCTATAAAAGGCTGTAATCAAAGTTTCCACTTCGAATGTGTATGTGCACATATGTATATGCATTTGGAGGTCTTCTGAAATCAAAGGAGATTTGGTGCCATTTTTTATCCCATTTTATGCCATTTTTATCACGTGATTGATGACAAAACATAAACACAGATGAGTATGAGGGTCCAAAGCCTTTTCTGGAAGTTATTCCTATATTCCAATAGGTCATTACTCATATAGACAGTTGGCATATATACCATATGTACAAAATCACAGTCAATTATTTATCACTAATCTATTGGTTATAATGTGCCTAGATGGCTTTGAGGCAATTCAGTCATTTCTGATCAATAAACAGCTTCATGTGCTACCACTGAAACAATGGAATATTCTTCATTAGGTTTGTGGGAAAAATAGTGATAATCCTTAATGAAAAAATACATTTAATTCTTGCACTAGGAATAAAAGTAATAAAGTAATAAAGTAATTTTGAAAAGTAAAAAGTAAAAAATTTTTAAAAGTAAAAAAGGAATAAAATCAGTAAAAATAAAACAACTAAGTGGGCTCAAGATATTAGAGAGTAATGCTTATTAATCAAGGAGTACTTGCAAGAAACTTTTTCCTAATGGCTTCTAGTTTTTCTATAGCTGCTGCTAATTCAGCATTTGCCTGTGCCAACACACGACATTTTGGCTCTAACTCACAATACACCTTAAAAAAGGCATACAACGTATGCACATTACACCAGAAGTTAGTCTCACATTTATTACAAAAATTGCAAATGACTCTTGATAGAAGACTTTCACATAATCCAAGTAGTCTCTCATGACATATATTTGCTTTAGAGCCATCTTTCTACACACTAGTGAGACATGCAGAGATTTCTTTCAATATTGACCTAAAGACTGCAGGAGATTTGATTATAGCCTGTATAAGGATATCTGAAGCAGAACTGAATGTATCCTCAGTGGGTCTACTCTCTAACTACAATTAATTTATGTGTATCACTTTCATGGTTTTAGAATACACGTGGAAATCAGACAGGCGTTAAGCTTGAGTAGATTTCAACTAAAATTGATTAGGTTTTTACTATTTTTTAATTAAATGATAACCTGCTGTCATACTAGGATGAATGGAGAAATCCTGCTGCCAGTTACTCAAGGGAATCCCAAGTGATAAGCTCTGTCTTACACTTCAGACAGCCAGACTCAGATGGACATTTCAAGTGAAACATGTACATCTGGAGAAGAATATTTCCCAACTGTTGCACCATAAGGAAAATTGAAAAGTCCTGGACAGCCACCACTTTTTACCACTTTCTATTAAAAATAAATACATCCGTACATTCTGTTAAGCACTGAATGCTTCCCACTTTATCTGTGGTTGGTGTTGCATTCTCCCCAGACCACTAAGCTGAGCTTACCAAAATAATAAACAACTTCAATAACAGAAATTCCCCCCATTAGGGCTAGTCAAGAGAGGAACTGATTGAATTTTACTATATTGAATTTTACTGTATTGATGATGCAGGCACAGAGATCAGCTACTGCAAAGGATTTTGTACAAACATAATTTAAGTTGAAATCTGGATCCTTCAAGTAATGTTCCTTGGTGACTTTCAGGCAATTTGGAGGAACATGCTCCTTATCATAGCTGATTAAAGATTGTAAGAAGTCATTAACCTGCAAGGAGAGAGGTTTTGGTGCACCAATCCTTTTCCATTTCAGAGAATCAGAAGCTAACTCCTACTTCCATCACAAATGCAAAATTGGAATCCTGCACTAGCTTATTCTTTTGGAAACATTATGCAGCACAAAGCGAAAATATTTTTCCCCCCAAAGTATTCACCCTCACAAACACGTTTTGTGATTCTACGATTCACTTGGGGAATTTGGCACAGATGAGATAAATATGACATGCTCTCCCTTAGACTTCTATTTTTGCAATTAATAAATCTCAAAGGTGCTCAGGCTGGCTTGAGTTTGTCACCAAAGTTACACAGAAAAGACCAATGCAAGGTCAACCCCCTAAATTCAAACTGTAAAAAAATGAAGTTGTGATTTAGTTTCTCTGGCTCTCATTTTTAACTGTTGTTTTCCTCTCTTACCTCAGATACTACACAATATCCCATTGATCATTAACTTTCCCATAGACTTTTGCAGCTTTCCAGCTTTAGTCTTTAGGCACTTTCCCTTTATACATCAGTAAAACCATTGCTGCAGCAGTAACGTTGGTTATGGCCATTGGTGGGTACATGAAGGCTTTCAGTTCTGTAAGGTTAACCTGAAAAAAGATCAGAGGAACAGCTATAGAACTGCGCAACAACAGTGGATTTGTTCCACAGAAGCTTTCTGATTATCCGTATACAACTCTAAGCTCTTTGAAGACTATTACTGATTATTTATGGTAAAAATATTTACGATCACAGTCCTTCCCTTGCTCTACAATCCTATGTGAAACTTCATCAAGTAGGGTGATGAGAAGTGCAATGCCAGATCAGGTACAGCAGTTGCCAACCTGTTGCTTTGGAGCATGCTGACCAGAGAAGATGGAAATTGGTGCTTGGCAGCTTGGCACTGGAATGACTGTTTAATAGCCTTGAACTATTTGAACAATGAACATTTTTTTTTTTTTTCAGACATCAAGCTGTATGATCTTTACCTTATTAAGCGTGTCCAAAGCTGCCGTAGCAGCAACAAGAGGGGGTTCAGCTTTCCTCAGGTCATCCTCAGGTCCCTTCTGTCTCAGATATACTTCTCCTTGTATTGCTGCTACCTATTAAAAGAATGAATCTTAAATTTTCTACTGAAAATTAAGGCTTTAAATCAAAACAGAGCTGCTTAAGCATTCATACTTGCAGTATAATGCCTGTATATGCAAACAGATTTTAAAACTCATTATTTTATGTTATGCATAAAAAAGACATCTACAACTCTGACACTCAAGCAGGTTTGTGCTCAGCCCTAGACTCCATCTGTTCTGCATGTTGAAAATTAACATCTCCTGTTTATACCACCATACTGCAGAGGAGCCAGCCTCACCTCTGTGCCTGAGAAGATCATGGAGCAGATCCTCCTAATGTGCTAAAGCACATGGAAGACACAGAGGTGATTTGAGACCGCCAGCATGGCTTCACCAAGGGAAAAGTCTTACCTGACCAACCTAGTGGCCTTCTATGATGGAGTGACTACATCAGCAGACAAGAGAAGAGCTATGGATTTTGTCTCTCTGGACTTCCGTAAGTCCTTTGACATGGTCCCCCACAACATCTTTCTCTCTAAACTGGAGAAAGATGGATTTGATGAGTGGACTGTTCGGTGGGTAAGAAATTGGTTGAGTGGTCGCATCCAGAGGGTAGTGGTCAACGGGTTCAATGTCTAGGTGCAGACTAGTGACAAGCTGTGTCCCTCAGGGGTCCGTATTGGAACAAGTACTGTTTAAGATCTTCATCAATGACATAGTGGGATTGAGCATACTCTCAGCAAGTCCGCAGACAACACCAAGTTGAGTGGTAGGGCTGACATGCCTGCAGGACAGGATGCCATCAAGAGGGATCTGGACAAGTGGGCTCAGGTAAACCCCACACGGTTCAACAAGGCCAAGTACAGGGACCTACACCTGGGTCGGGGTAACCCCCGGTATCAATACAGGCTGGGGGATGAATAGATCGAGAGCAGCTCTGCCGAGAGGGACTTGGGGGTACCAGTAGCTGAAAAGCTGGACATGAGCCAGCAATGTGCGCTGGCAGCCCAGAAGGCCAACCATACCCTGGGCTGCATCAGAAGCTGTGTGGGCAGCAGGTTGAGGGAGGGGATTCTGCCCCTCTGCTCCGCTCTGGTGAGACCCCCCTGCAGTGCTGCCTCCTGCTCTGGGGCCTCAGCACAGGAGAGACATGGACCTGTTGGAGTGGGGCTAGAGCAGGGACAGAGAAATGATCAGAGACACAGAGCACCTCTCTTGTGAAGAAAAGCTGAGGGAGTTGGGGTTGTTGAACCTGCAAGAAGGCTCTGGTGAGTTCTTATTGTGGCCTTTCAATACTTAAAGGGGGCCTAATAAGAAAGATGGGGACAAACTTTTTAGCAGGGCCTGCTGTGGTAGCACAAGAGGCAATGGTTTTAAACTAAAAGAGGGGAGATAGAGACTAGACATAAGGAAGAATTTTTTTACAATGCAGGTGGTGAAGCACTGGAACAGGTTGCCCAGAGAGGTGGTAGAAGCCCCATCCCTGGAAACATTCAAGGTCAGCCTGGATGGGGCTCTGAGCAACCTGATCTAGTGGAAGGTGTCCCTGCCCATGGCAAGGGGATTGGAACTAGAGGTCTTTAGAGGTCCTTTCCAACCCAAACCATGCTATGGTTCTATGATTCTAAGAGCTGGTGGGCCAGACCCTCAATGACAGCTGAGTTTTGGAGTGCCAGGACTTCCATAAGGCAGTCACTGCTTGCTTCAGTAAAGCTCCTATGTGCTTTATGTTAGCTAGCACATGCAGCTGCTCAGGAGGGAAGCTTTGTACACAGTGAGGATATTATGATAAAAAGCCAGGGACAGAGGGATGCGCTGGCAAATCAGCTGTCTACAATCATTAGAAGTTAACAGGCTTCTCTATGACTTATGACCTCATATTGTATCTGCTATTTCTACTAAAGCAACAGTTTAACCTCTGGGTATTTAGATAACATTTATTCTCATTGCTCCAGATAAAAATTTGGTATATGAAGTTCCTTTCTTCCCTGCTGCTCTGAATCATGAAGCATCCCTGCATGTTGCTCTGCCCTTTTAAGGACAATAGCGTGAGACAGGAGGTGGAAACCTGATGACTACCCCCTTTGTGGAGAAAGCACGCTGAGACGAAGAGAGATGAATAGAAAACAGGATAGCGGGCATACTAGAAACCATTTTTGTTTATACTTACGGGCACTTGTCTTCACAAAGAATCTTTATCTGGGTTATTATAACAACTGGATATTCTCCATCATTGCCCGCTGCTCAGTCTTGCAAACTGAAGAGTAAGAAACAAGTACTGATGCTTTATCTGCTAAAAATGGTTTATACATGAAATACTCACTTTTCAAATTCTCTTCTTCACAGGTTGCTCTGATTCTGGCCTTGAATAATTTTGCCTTATTCTTATTATCATGTTAAATATACATGCAGTTAAACTGATTAAAAAAACCCCATGTTTTACCTTTAGCTTACTAAAGAAAATACGGCAGTTCCACACAATTTTGCTAGCGCTCAACCAGGTTGATGGTGAAAGGAATATGGTCTCTCAAAGACCAGTTCAGCATTTATAAGACTAAACCTCTCACGTTAATTAACTAACTATTGCTTAGCACAGCCTCCTCTCCTTCAGGGCAATGAAGGACAACACGCTACCACCACAATGTTGTGAGAGGACTACGCGACAGCTTTATACAATTTCTGTTCATTTCCATGAGACTATAATAAACTGAGTACATTTTTCAAATGGCTACTGGATTAACAGATTTTGTGTGATACCAAATTTTCTTCTTGCATAGGACACTACAACACAAAATATTACATGTAATGCTTTCTTTGCCATCTTGATATCTAAGGACATAAAAGAAAGTTACAGCTGTAAGAAGGGTAATATACATTTACGTACATATATAATTTTTTTCTTCTAGATAAGCTTTTAATATTTCTTGCTGAAAAAATGCTAGTATGAAGACTGTCCTTCTATTAGATGTACATATGTACCAGACTGAGATCAAGCATGTCTGTATGGATATGAAATATCACCTATCTATATGGATGCTTTCGAAAAAAGCTTGTGAAGACACATCAGATAGTGAATGCTCCTGTTTGCCAACAGAAACCTGGAAATCACTGTGTGAGATACCAAAATTTAGAAGGACCCCTGTGTTCTGAACTCCATATAATACTGTAGGATGCAAAGGTGAGAGATTTAGTAATGCAGGATAGGAGACCAGGCAACATATCTGTACAAAAAAGCTGGTGAATATTAGGGTAGTCTCTTACTTCTGAGGAGTTACCCAACACAGGGGAGAACTCAATAGCTCATGCCATTTCAGTAGGTAAGCTGCAAGCATTTAATGATATATATTCAAATGCAGAAGCTAAAGCTAAATAAGAGATGTATGGTGGAGAGAAAATAAAGATTTTTCATTAAGATTTTAAGACTCATTTTTTCCTCACTCCCTCATTTTTTTCCCTTTAAAGGGCTCCCTTTTAGAAGATCAGATAAAATACCAAGGAGCCAATGGTCAGTTCTAGTGACACACTGGGGGTTTCCCTAACCAGTAAAATATTCAATGCATTTTTGGGGTATACGTAAATGTATCAGTTTTGTCAAACAGCCTCCATCTTGTGGTAAATTTGCCTTTTTTTTTTAATTCTTCAGTTCCAAGTCTGAAACCATAGGCCTCAACAAGGGAGAGAACGGAAGAAAAGGAAATATCCTATGTGAAAACACTGCACTTACTTAATTTCAAGTCTGGAAATTAAACAGATACCAGTCTAAGCAGATTTGTCAAAACTCTTATTTTAGCTTAACAGTGGCTTAAATCAGTGACTTTGCCATAGCTAGCATCAGTTTTAAGTGAAATTGGAGCACCTCCACAACTTTCTGCAATGATTTAATTATCTGTTAAAAAGCTGATTATGATTTCACTTGTGCAAATTTCTCTGGTAGAGTAACCCTGGAGGGCGTTCTGTATCATCTGCAATTGCGTATTTGGAAGACTATCATATACATTTTTAAGGATACATTGCCTGGGGCTGAAGTCAGTTATATTTGGTTCATCTTTATCCTTTGTACCTCACGCTTATCTCACAGGCTCATTTCCTGTCAGGTCTTGCTTAAACGAAGCCTAATACAGAGAAAGAGGATATTACAGTGATCAAGATGTTAATACTTGGAGCAAGCACTGTGCATTGGCAGTAAAAAACTTCTGTAAGAATTTACTATCCTTACAAAACTTGTTTCTACAATTGTCAGGGGCACTTCCCATCTATACATTTATTACATGACAGACACTGTCCGTGGAAACAACAAAGATTAAAAATCAATATGCACTACATTACAAATGACAAATTACTCATAAAGTTAAATACTTCCCCTATCTCTTGGAAAAGTGCAGAACAGAAATGGTGTAGCTTTTAGGATAAAATTCCCATTATTTATTGCTTTGCATCTAAGCCACAACATTTTTAAAACTAAAAACTGTATATACAGTTGCAGTTTTGGTTTGGTTTATATTTTCTAACATGCTTTGAGACCCATGTTACTGAAATTAACTTAAAGTGAAAAGTTTAGAAATAGCCCAGATGTTCCTTCTGTTGAAGTTTTTAAGGATGTAACCAGGTGAACAGGTATTACATTTACAGTAAACAGTGCTTCTAATGTGACATTGTATTTTCCATTAAAACAAACAGTTAATTTAAATCACAGAAGTTGCATTATATTTCTGTCGCTCTTTTTTCTTATGCTTAGTTCTTTGCTTGCTGATGCCCAAAGAAAATACGGGACAAGATAAGTTTTTTAAAGGAGAAAAAATTAAACAGAACAGGTTGCAGAGAAACCTTAGGACAGTATTTCTCAAATCTACTTCCCCACACAAAGAGATGAGGAGCTTTTCATCCCTGTCTCCAGAAGTGCAGGCCCCTTCCCATCTATGGTGTAGAGCTCTTCAATGGCAGCTAAATTGTTGGGAAAGCTGGAAGCAGTGTGCCCTTAGCAATCTGACCGTGAGTAGCATGGCTTAAATATACCATGTAAGTAAAGAGTGTGCTTTAGCTGAAGGAGGTAAATCAAAAAAGCCGGTCAGTATGGATCCCCCTTTGCTCCTAATCCTCAGCTTGTGTCACTATTGCCCATACACCCACACCATGCTCTGTATGTTTTCTTCCATTGAAAGGGTAGGTCCCATTTTAAAAGGCAAAGGCATATGCATCTTCATCCATAAACCACTCTGGCTGGCATCATTCAGAGCACACAAATGGCCAGTAAAATGACAGCAATGTTACTGCCCACTATTCTAAAACCTTAGCAGTGTCACATTCATAGTCAGACCCTCAGTGGTTACCGTACAGATATGTAGCTCTGCAACATTTATGGGGCTTCTGGACTGACCCCACGTTTTCTGATGAGTCTGATCTAAAGTGACTTCCACTCTTCACCTTTTCTTAGGTAATGCTTTACTCTAAGGCAATACCCCCAACATATTTATTGGCTTAATGTTGTAAAACTCAAAAAAATCCTTATAAACTCCAGTTTGAAATCTATAGAACAGGAAAGTCAAAATCATTTTTTAAATGGTGACAAATTTTAATCAATTCTGAAGAGTATTCACAAATTACTTAGCTGGAAGATGTATTCTCGTGCTGATTTTTTTTTTTGGGGGGGGTTACAAAAATGATGGAAGATTAATATTTAGAAAAAATCATCAGCCTTATGAAATAGTTTTAGATTAATGTAGCACAAAATGACACTTTAATTTCCAATGAAAACATTTCAGAAGTGCAATAAAGCAATGAACAAGGGAGCATGGTAATCGTTACTGTCATGTGCTGAACTTCATTCCTGAAACAAAGTGGCCCAAAGATGTGATTATCCCACGATAATCACTCTGTGTGTTTCACCTAGTTGCTTAATGAAGTAATTAGACTTGTGTTAAGGGTGTACTTTGATCATCCAAATCCATCAGAAGCATATGGAACCAATACAGGAAAAGCACTGCTGGAAAGGTTGGTAGGATGTTGAACTGTTGGATCCAATTTGTGCAAGTTTAATAAATTGCACTATTTGGACTTCATAGCAATTTTTAAGTCCTATATAAGATATGGGTCAGCAAAAGGATGAAGTCCATAATTAGCATAATCCAGAGAAATATCAAGGTCCTGATCCAGTCTTCATTTATGTCAGTGTCAAAAATCACTTCTCCCTCAATAAATTTAGCATGAGACACAAGGTCATTAGAAAAGTATTAAACATCACCTAACAATAACTTATCTTTAAGAAACAAAACAGAAGAGAATGAAAGACCAGTTTGATTGCTCAGACAGTATAGTCTTCTCTGTTGATCAGTATCTGAAAACTGCTCACAAAGTTCTTGGCAACTTGAAGTTTCCATAGCTCAAAATCGGGCATTATCAACTACTACTGGTCACTTTAAAATTTCTCTCTGTGGTATTGATAAATGACACAATGTACACCAGATTTTGTAGCAAAACGCCATGGTTGAATGAGCCTTTTGGACTTTAAGGCAGAGGAACTTTAGTTTACAGCATTCCATACTCTGGTGTTGAAATAAAACCATGCTTGTAATGGTAGATGAAAATTTTCGAGTCCAGATGAAACTACCCATTCCTATTTGTTCTGTAGTGAGGACCAATGCATGTAAACTTCTATGTTTCCAACAAGGATGTTGGTAACTAGTGTTAAAAGGTTGAACTGAGAGCAAAAAGAAGATGATTCAACACTGTTGACACGTATTATTAGGAACACTATTATAATCTTAAAATTCAAGGTTTGCACCTTGTAATATTGTAAGATATTGGAATGAACTTCTGTATCAATTGAGTTGTTCAATTTACCTAGAGCCTCAGAGCCTTTAGAAATCTGAAGTGCTCAGAGATGACTCTCTGACCTTTACTGTATTACAAATAGGTCTGATTCTCAAGATCCACATCCATTAAACGCTTGAATGAGCTCAGTATTTATTGTTCTTTCATCTCATTAAAACAGCTAAAAGGTTGGGAAAAGGCATAATGTAAAGAAAGGTCAAGTGGTAATCATGGTGTGAAATGCTGTTACATGTGTAAGTATAATAATTCTTTAGACTTTATGCTCCCTGGAGAGGAAGTTGTTCAAAACTGTTCACCTAAAAAGGTTTATTTTGTGCTAAATATAGCTCAACTGCACTAAATGGGGGAATTAGACTGACCTTTTGCTCCTCTGCATCTGCAATGGCCTTCTCTTGGCTCACTTTCTCAGTCTGAAACCCTATTTAGCAATCGAAGTTCAGAATCTTGATTTCTCAGTTGCAGTTCTGCCTCTTGAGAAGCAAGCTTTGATATTAGATCTTCTACCTACAGAGCAAAAGGTAATGTGTTATTTGGGAGCAAGGGTCACCAGATACGGTTCTGGAAAAACTATACCACATGAGCCCCAAAAAGCTGAACTGAAAACAAAATTCATGTTTTGTTGGTCTCAGTACTAAAAGTGGTGGGGTTTTTGGTTGATTGGTTGGGTTTGGGTGGGGTTTTTTTGTGTGTGTGTGTGTGTTTCTATTTGACAGCTCCTTGTTTGTAGGTCACAGAATTTTGTTGCCATAAAGAATTTAAGAAGAACAGCCTACCTGCTCCCACCAGGGACCCTGCAGCTCCCCTGAGATGCTCAGATGTCTGTTTAGCTGCCGCGGTTGTGTTTGTAACCAGGTGGCTCAGCACTGCAACGCAGCCCTGCTGCAGCACCTAGCGAAGATGCAAATGTAAAAGCAAAAGGACATTGTGGAAAATGCTTAGTAATCACTCTGAGCAGATAATTCCAGCAGAGGTTTGCTGAAAGGTTAAAACAGACTCAGAGACGGATGAACAAAGACTACTATTGCCCACCAAGTGAGAAACCCATATCAAAATATCCAGCAACAATATCTTCGCACATAGAAAGGAATTGTTTCAAATACCTGTTGGGTTTTTATTACTATTATTTTTTCCCCTATCCCTTCAAGCATTTTATCTGGCAGCTATTCATGGTAAAAGGCTGTATTTTAACCAGAGGGGACTCTTGTTAACCTGGTCTGCATAGGTGCGGTAAGACAAAGAGGAAAACAAATATTGGAGGGCTTAAACTTTCATCACATGGAAGGACTTGAGGGCTCTTCTTCTTTGGTGGGCTCATGAAATCTTACAAAACCTGCAAAATCTACCTTTTCAAAATTTGACCATTTTGAAATGAGAAGACAAAGCTGTAATACTGAGCTGTAATAGATGACTGTAAAGATCCTTAAACTCTCCACTCGTTTTATTTTTCAATTTATTTAACCTGACTTTAAGTCTTTTTCTTTCTGAAAAAAACCTATACGGTGCTGCATTTGATATTCTTGTATAGAGCTCTGGAGTGCAGGATGAGGGCTCAGTGTTCAAGTACCTGGCTAGATAGGAGCTGGGGCTCTGTCTGCTAGCACAGCACACAGCACTTGAAATTGTCAAATTACCTTTTGGTCATCATCAAATTAGAATTCGGGGGGGG
>JMFS01079879.1:0-27806 GCA_000699545.1 Podiceps cristatus
GGGATGAAGGGATCGAGAGCAGCCCTGCCGAAAAGGGACTTGGGGGTACTGGTGGACGAGAATCTGGACATGAGCCGGCAATGTGCGCTGGCAGCCCAGAAGGCCAACCGTGCCCTGGGCTGCATCCCCAGCAGCAGGTCGAGGGAGGGGATTTTGCCCCTCTACTCTGCTCTGCTGAGACCTCACCTGGAGTGCTGCGTGCAGCTCTGGAGCCCTCAGCACAAGCAGGACATGGAGCTGTTGGAGCATGTCCAGAGGAGGCTACAAGAATGATCCGAGGGCTGGAGCACCTCTGCTGTGAGGACAGGCTGAGAGAGTTGGGCTTGTTCAGCCTGGAGAAGAGAAGGCTGCGGGGAGACCTGATTGCGGCCTTCCAGTACTTAAAGGGGGCCTATAGGAAAGAGGGGGAGAATCTTTTCAGTAGGGACAGCAGCGATAGAACAAGGGGTAATGGTTTTAAACTGAAACAGGATAGGTTGAGGTTGGATATAAGGAGCAAATTCTTTACGATGAGTGTGGTGAAACACTGGAACAGGTTGCCTGGAGAGGTGGTGGAGGCCCCATCCCTGGAAACATTCAAACCCAGGTTGGATGGGGCTCTGAGCAACCTGATCTGGGTAATGGTGTCCCTGCTCACTGCAGGGGGGTTGGACTAGATGGGCTCTGGGGGTCCCTTCCAACCCAAAACACGCTATGATTCTATGATTCAGAAACCTGATGTAAAGGGGTAGGTGGAACACAGTGTCCGTTTGACAAGTGTTGCCCTTCTTCAAACTGTTGCTGTTTTAACTTTCAGACCTGGGTCTTGTAACCCGCATATAGGTCCTGACTTGAACTGTAAAGACAGCAACTTTAATTCAAACCAAAGATTCTTAAGCAGCTTATTGGAAATATATAAAAGGGCCACACAGTACTTGTATTGCATGTAATTGGTATAGGAAAATTTCTCATCAGTACTTATTTTCCTGTATTTTTCTGAACAGTGATGATTTCTTTTCAGCAGAATTTTGAATTGAATTCCATTTCCAAGCCAGACTATTTTTTCTTTGATAAAAGATGCTGTCCTAGAAAGGGGTTGCGGTTTTGTGATAGGTTTGGGAAATTGATATTTCAATCCAGCATCCTGTTTGGAAGATGTGCATTGATTTCCCCAAAAATCTACAGCACAAAGATTCATGCTCCCCTTTGACAGTGCTCCTTTATGCTCCTACATTGTAAGGGAATCTTCAGCATTCAGGAGCTGTTAACCTAACACAAAGAGCAGATGCTTTTGGGATTCCCTCTCTGAATTAATATCTGGTCCAAGCACCAGAACCTCATATTTTTTTCATGTATATAAAAAGTCTTATTGACCCATGGGAACTGAATGTACGGCTTAGAGATTAGAGCACTGGGTAAATATAAAAATGACACATCCACTGGTAATTAAGAACACAATAGAAGAAATAGCAGCAACTATTCACAGAGTTTTAGAACTTGTGGTTCTTGTATAGAATGAGTAGACTTTCATTCAGTCTGATTCACTGTTGTCCAAAAAGCAGGGACAAAGACAAATTAGTATGATGAAGATTCCTTTCTAGTTTATAGTGTTTTCATTAGCAGTTTATCAGAGAGTCAAACAAATCCGAACTAAATTTCAGAAATTTCAGATGCTCCCTCTCTCCCCAGGGTTTTGTGATTGAAAACTCTTGAGTAGAAATGGTTGTCAATTTGCAGTTAATGGAAATTTTACTGGTACATCAGGTTAACAGTGATGCTGTGTTCCTTTCCTCTCAGTATCAAACCTAATTTCTATGTTTTGGTGATAGGAAAATACCTTTCTCACCTGATCTGTTACGGTATGGTTTTTAGCTCTTGCTGTGCAATATGTAAAGCAAGATATACTCTGTGCTACCACTTTTTTTTTTTTTTTCTCCTAACACAGGCAAAAAAGAAACTGTCCCTTCCACTGTCTTTTCCAATTCACTGTTCTCTAAAAAAAAAAAATAGAACTTTTTCATTCTGTTCCAAGGAAAAGAGGAAAAAAGTCTTCAGCATAGATACTCTGCAGAAAATGAAGCTCCCAAATTGTTGAATGAATTCTGAATTTCTCTTCCTGCAACTTTCAGTGTGATCTTGGAGGGGGTGTGTTAGATCATTTTGATATTGTCTCTCTACTACAGTTGTAACTTGGGTGTTCTGCTTGTTGGAAGAAAAGATCAGGATCTGTGATTGTGCAGGGAATGTGCGTTATGTAGAAAAGGAACAGGGAAAGATGGAGAAACAACTAAGCAAACTTTTTAGCCTGTCTCTATTAGCACTGAGCGTTGATAAATCTCATTCTGTGTCCCACAGCTGGAGTTAGGCCCTAGCTTAGCTATGTTATGTTAATGCTAATTTTCAGCTACTTACTAACACCTAACGTGAAACCACCACAGGTTTCCATAGTTTTGTCCTTGTTCTTGCTTCTTTTAGCACTTGAATAGTCATTTAACAACTTCTGAAGTGACAGATGAATGCTGTGGAAGCTGAGAAAATTCACAGTAAAAACAACTGTAATTTTCTAATGCAAGGAAACTGAAAATAGTTTTGACAATACTGATTGGATATAAATATAGAGCTGAAGACAAACCTGTTTTGTTGTGCTGACACTTGAGGGTGGTGTGGACTACGAATACCAGGTCAAGTGAACTGAGACTGAGGACATCTCCAGAATAATAAAGCCAAATTTTTCAAGTAATAGTCTCATACTATGTTCCTGCTAATATTTACAGCCACCTACCTTTTTTCCCCATGGCTCAGAGTTGCATCAGCATTTAAAAGTAATTTCTATCTTTTTTTTTTTTTTTTTTTTTTTTTTTTTAGAGGGTAAGAAGAAGAGCAGCTGATCTTTTTTCAAACTTCGACTCTGTTGTATGATGTGCTAGTTTTTATTCCTCTTCTGTAATAATAACTCTTATAGTATAAAAGTATTATGTGAAATTGAGCCTTCTTTAGAAAAAAGAGGAAGGCATTACAGGGGATATTCACGCTGTCTCATTTGGAAGCTCTGAACAAGGCATTTTATGCTGGTGCTTCTGTGGGGATTCCAGACCTGCTCACCAGTGTTCAATTTATCTGCCAGCAGTTAGATGAATGAGTATCTTCCTAAGATTCAAAACCTAGGAGACATTTGTCTTTTAACCCCTCTTTTCCCCAGAACCATCCCCCCCCCAAACCCAAACCAAACAACAAACCAAACCAAACAAAAAAAACCACAACAAAAAACCAAAAAAACCCACAAACAAACAAACCTCTAAAATGCTGTGGTTAGTAAAACTTTAATGTTTGTAGGAGGAGAAAATAGCTGGATTATGATCACAAAATCTTGCAGCAGTTTGATTCCCATTATTTAGATTTTTCCTTTTCAGTTTATTTAACAACACTGGAAATTTAGGTCTTGTTTTTCTACGTTATTTCTTTTTGAGCCTTTTTGTTACTTAAAATTGTTTTAACCAAGAAATACAAGTGAGATCTCTGGGATTATAAAAGAGGTATTCCTGACTTTTCTGCATTATTTACAGTAAATTCTGTGGGGCACTACCTCTGCTCTCATCTTCTTGACCACAATTGTCAAGAATTGGAGAAGGTTTGTCATTTATTCACCTTCCAAACCTCTGAATGTGTAGCTCCAAAACCAGAACAACTGATCCTTTGATATTGCCTTACAGTGATAAGATAATCAAGCAAGAATGGATTGGTGTTTCTTTCTGGAATTCATTCTTCCCAAGGGTTTTGACTTCTGAAATAACCTTTGAAATACATCTGCCCTAGACAGTATTTCTATCACGGCTTTGCTATAGGTGGTTTCTTACTGGCATGGTATAACCGCATACCCATAGCAGAATAAGCTACAGGTGTAATGCAGAAAGTTTTTATTTTAGACTGTCTACTGTGGAGTTGGTTAACAGTTGGACTCTATGATCTTAAAGGTCTCTTCCAACCTAAATGATTCTATAATTCTGTGAATGGAAAAAGTTCCCTCGTGAAGAATGCAAATTTCTTTAATGAACTTATCTTCATTAGATGATATGTAAAATCTAAATTCTAAATCTTCCATTGCTTGTCTGGGGTTTTTATCTTTTATTATTATTGTTATTTTGATGTGCTGAACTAGAAGCAAGACTTAAAACCAATAAATACTTAATGACACTAAAAACAACCTTAACTGACAATATTTGTGTTCTCTTAATAGAATCTGGTTCTGCAATTACTGCGTCCTGTATTGGTTTGGGGAACTCTACAACACCTCCACCTGGACAGGCAGGAAAACCAGTGCCGGGATACAATGGTAAGACTGTGCTAAACATGCTACTAGAAAAGGATATTGTTTTATTGCTAAGTGCTCTTTAATTTTCATACCGTGTAGGAAAAAACAAATTACAGTCTTAATAGCACATGTTTCCTCCTACCTGTATCAGGGAACACTGCTTTTTTGTGTGTTGTGGAATGTGATTCTGAATAAGAAATCCAGAGTTATGTTCAAGAAAATTGATCAACTACTCCTATCTTTATTATATGAAAGCGCTAGCATATACTTCTACACTGGATGTAACAAAGATATGAAAAAAATACAGTGTTTTAAGGCTTCATCTACAGTTGCACTGTTTTAAATGAGAGCAGCAGTAAAATTTGTATTGGCACATCAGGAATAAAAATGTTAGTAATAACCATTGGCAAAAGAGGAAATGATAACTAGACAAATAATTGCTACAACTTGCACTTTGAGCATTCTGTTATACCTGTGTTTTCAGTTTTTGGAGCCTAAATAGTTTTAGTTTGGGAGATGTGCCTCAAATAATTATGTCTCAAAGACACATTGATTAGATTTTCTTTTGGCCCTACAATTGTATATGAGAAGTATTCTGAAGTGCATAAAGAAAAACTTTACTGAGGTCTGTGTCTTCCACAAATACGTCATAGTGAGCTAACAAGCAGCTTGACAAGGATATAAATCTTCTATTTGAACTCATCTCATACTTTTTTAAAGAAAATCAGTTTTCTTCCTTTTTGTATGGGTGTATGAGCTCATATTTGAGAGAGTTGTTAAGCACATTATCTTTCAATACTTGTGGAACATTTTTTTTTTCCAGCTGGGAGAAATGGTAGGCTATGCACCAGCATTAAAAGGATGAGCACTCATTGTGCAGCCACAGGATTAAGAATGCAAAAATATTTTCATACCTGGCAACCCTGATTTTAACACACTTTTCAAGAATTACTTGAAGTCCAGAAAATTGATTTACATTAATTACATTCAAGATCAAACCATCTTCAGGAAAAGTTCTCACATCATTGAGCAGAAAGAGCTAAGCTTTTTTTTCTTCTAATACATACAGGTGAAAATGAACATTAAAGAAAACAAACATTTTCAGCAGCTCAGGGTTTTGGCCTTTACAGTTACGGCATGAAGACAAGCAATAGCTTAAAAACAGCATTAAAACAAAGCCGCGAGGTTTGTCCAGAGTTGTAATATAGGGAAGAGTGGAAGAATGTAATTGCATCACATGCGCTATCAGATGATAGTCAAGCCTAGAAAAAAGGTATGAGTAGCAAGAATACCAAAAATTCCTACTAATTTTTTTGAACATTGGGCCTAGTGTAAGTAAAGAATACAGTGAAGGATATGTCTTTAGCGCGCCTTAAAGGGGAAACATAAAATGAGTACTAAAATTCACTAAAGATTTATGAAAGAATTTTCCTTTTTTCAGTCTTTGGTTTGAGGCCAATTAATGTGCTGTAATGCAGCCATTCATAAAATAGTGGATCTTGAAATTACTCTCTACTGGCAGCTGTCTTCTGTTTTGATGTTGTTTTACTGCTGATACTAATATTAATTAGAAGAGATCCTTATGCCATTTAGAAGATAGATTCTCTATTTTTACATTATACATGCAACTGTTAATGTTTTTTGATCATTGCTAAAGTTATGTTTGTGCTGGGATATAAATAGCAAGCTACAAAATCTACCCCCGCCCTTTTTTTTTTAAACACAGCCATAGTATTTCTAAAAAATCTGCAAAGAAATTGGTTTATTTTAGAATATAAAGAGTAAAAGTGGTATTTAGATATGATATAAAATTCCAGTGGCACAAAGTGCATTTAAAAGTGAATCAAGATACCATATTTATTTCTAGCTCTGTTGCCTTACATCAGACGTTGTATTGTGCTTTCACTTTGGTCTACTTGAATGCTTTCCAGATAATTTCATTGCATTTTTCTCAAACATAAGGAAGTTCCACATTTTGAAGAATTAAGTCAGTTGTTCGGTGGTTCAGGAGTGCGCAGTATAATATGCTCCTTCCTCAAATTTTTGTACGTTGACATACACTGCTTGCAAGGAGGAGGATAAATGCTGGAATTGCTGCCTTGATAAAAAAGTTATAATAAAGTGATTAGATTTTACTTCAGTGTAATAAAACCAGGAAAAATTAGGGGAGAAAGCATTGAAAGCTATGTGTGTCTTTTTCATTGTGTGTTCTGAGCCTAAATTCTCATGCTATTTAAAAGGATGTAGGGGTAAAAAAAAAAGTTTACATATTATGAATGGCTTTTGTTTATACCATTCTTGCTGTTTTTCATAAAACTGTCTTCCATGTTTCCATTCATCCTTTTGATTTCCTATTGCAGTTACTCCCTCTAAGTCACTGATTTGTAAAATTGGCCTTGTGGACTTGCTTGTGTCTATGTGCTGAGCCATTCCTTTGAGCAGGCTCCTCAGTCCTCTGTAAAGGAGTAGCTTCAGCCAGAAATAGCAAATTACGAACATGTGGCATTTTTTTGACAGATAGGATATGAAATTACTCATCAGAGTCTTAGCAGAATTTTAGTCAGAAGTCTATCATCCTCACTTCCTCTGGAACTTTTTAATACAGAATGTGAGATTATTTGTAGTAATTTAGGTCCAGCTGAATATTTCTTTGCTTGGGCAGACTTCAAGAGGCATGTTTTTAAATCCGTGTCATCCTGGTCTGTCAAAACCTTCTCTCCCTGTTTTTCTGTGGTTTAGTCATTTCACTTTGGTTAATTCCATTTATCACAGGCCAAGTTGATACTACAGTTAAGAAATACTATAGTGTGTGTCTGCCATTCCTTCCTTATCCCCGTACCTTCAGATAGGAATGGGTGGTTCTAGCAGATTTCCCAGATGACTGCACGGAAGACGCTATTTTAGATGTTTTTCCTTGGAAGCCTGCATACTCCCTACCATGATACGATGCTTTCACTGAAGGTGATAGGCTGGTGGCATCCAGGGAAAAAGCTTTTGTTGGGAGGTCTGGGTTCTTTGCTGTACTAGTTTAGCATTTCCCTGCTGTGCGGCTTTGGGTAGTGAGGACAGGCTGAGAGAGTTGGGGTTGTTCAACCTGGAGAAGAGAAGGTCTCCAGGAAGACCTCCAAGGAGCCTTCCAGCACCTAAAGGGGGCCTGCAAGAAAGCTGGAGAGGAACTTTTTACAAGGGCATGTAGTCATAGAACAAGGGGTAATGCCCTTAAACTGAAAGAGTTGAAGCTTAGATTAGGTTTAGATTCGATATTAGGAAGAAGTTCTTCACAATGAGGGTGGTGAGGCACTGGCATAGGTTGCCCAGAGCAGCTGTGGCTGCCCCATCCCTGGAAGTGTTCAAGGCCAGGTTGGATGGAGCTTTGAACAACCCTGTCTAAAGGAAGGTGTCCCTGCCCATGGCGCCGGTTGCAGGGGGGTTGGAACTAGATGATCTTTAAGGCCCCTTCCAACCCAAACCATTCTGTGATTCTATGACGTAAGTTGATATTCATGAAGAACTGTCCTCCACATAAAAATATACTACTTAACAAAACTTCTCTTCCTGTATTAATTTTTTACAGTGATGATTCTGGGTGAAAATAAGGAACCAGTGAAGGCGAAGACTTTAGGAAATATTGTGGTAAAGTAAGCAAACTAAGTATCTTACAGTTAAGAGAAGCTTCCTACATGGGTTGAGTGTCTTTTGACCAAAGTTTATATATATGTAACAATAACTGAAGTAATAAGAGTTGAATAGCATGGCTGTCTCTGATATTAATAACCAAACTGCCAGAACATTTTTGTATCCATTGATGTTGAAAAATTGAAGATGAAATTGTGTGAGTGAATGAGTGTGGATTCCTGTATTTTTTCCTTAGACTACAGCAAAGTTTACCATTTTCTTAATTACCATCCTGTTGGCACAGGATTAAGCCTGCCTTTTGGGATATATAAGCAAGATATTGAATCACTCTCTTCATTATTTTATCTTTCAGTTTAGTGAAATAGTACAGCAGTGCAGATTGACAAGCTTTGGTTTAAGAGTGTGATGCTGTCTCCTCTTTCACTGTCTCCTAATCCCAATTGATGCACATTCTTAGAGGAAGAATGTATTTTTACTGATCTCTGTAAAAAGAGCCAGATGTCTCTGCATGTGCTTTGTGTGAAACAAACAGTGTTCAGTTGTGGTAGCAGTTTGACAAAATACATAGAGAATAAAACTGTCAAAAAAAGAAAGAAAAAAACCTGCTGTACATCGTGTAGGTGACTTTTAGTACCATTTACAAGACTCCTGTCAGGTGAATTCCATGAGTTTTAATATTCTTTTTGAAAGTACACCTTTCTTAGCACCTTTTCTTAGATAAAGGACCCTCTGTTATATAACACTGTGAACATCACTTAAATTTCCTTCTGCCATCTCACTGTTCCCAGAACTTTCCTTACTTCTGTACAGCTCGCTAGGCTACTGCTCCCCCCGCATGTGCCAGCTCGCCATTCTGGATGTTTCACAGGCTTTTAGCCAAATGGCCTTGTCCTCAGACAGATACCCACTTTGTGATCCTCCTCTGTGATCAGTTACAGAAATACTTCAGTTCCGAACGCTTCCTAACTGCCAGCAAATACAAGTCCCAACATAAATGTATTCATCCACTTCTTTTGTGGTAAAATTTAGGAGAGTTGTGGTAACTCAGAGTCTTCACTGCTTGCTTAGATGAACGGAAGGGAATATGAAGATTAGCCTTAACCTTCAGTGAACTGAAATTCTGTCAAAAGCCAAAGCACTGGGATAGGTACCGATTTCGCTGAGTTGTTACAGAAGTTAGCTGAGGACTGAGGCAACGGCCACGTGAGCTGGGGGTGAGAGACAAGAGCTGCAGGCACTGGAGCGAGCGGCAGACGTGCAGCGCTAAAAGTGCAGTGGGCTGGCTGCGTAGTGCTCGCCTGGGAGTCGGAGCTGCCGAGGTGCGGAGGTTTTTTGCTCAGCTGTAGTACTGATCTAGTGTGACTAAGACCACTGTGGAGACTAAGGTAGCATCACGTGAAGTTTTTGTACTGTGTGACACAGACGTGGGTTTTCAGGATGAAGTCTGTACGCTGCTTAAATTTCAGCATCTTATGCTAAGCCACCGGGACACACAGGCACGTGTTTAAGTGAACTCTCCTGAATCAGCAGACTCAGATGCAGTTTTCCTGTGACACATGTAAGATGGCGCATTCATTCCATTGCGGAGTATGAATAATTAAGATTGCTCCAGCTTTTAATCGACTGTGGTTTGCGGTATTAGTAATCCAGGTCAGAGTGGAGGGCTGTCTTTCAAAGCTCTCACCTCTGTGGTGCCTGATGCCATAATAAAACATGGGCCTGTAATCAGTGGAGAAAGGTATTTTGTAAGAAAATTGATCGTAGCTGTTTTAAGCATTCAGCTAGGATGGAATAAATCGCCTTCCAGATGTGTCCATGTCTCTCCACTGGCTGCAGGGGTGACATATCCAGTTTAGGGTAGATGCTTAGCGTTACCTATCAAAAAACAAGTGAAATGGATTGTCATCCTTAGGAACTCTGCCAAACAGGCTGTATTACATCTGCTAACAGCTAATATTGGTAGAGGTGTGCATACATTTTTGAGTCGTTACTATCTTTAAGTGTCTGTCTGGAGTGGATATTGCCATATTAGAAGATCCTGTTTGGGTTGTCAAACTCTTAAAGCCAGAATTTATCTTCCCTAATGTGCCCCCATGTTTAGGCATTTATTTTAAGGGATTACAAATGAGTTTATATATTGATTTTTTTTTTTTCTTCATTGGCGGTGATTGATTTATTTTGTTTTATCTTGCCCAGCATGACTTTTGCTGTAGTCAAACAAATTGATAGGTAAAAAGGAGAAATTTTTGGGTTGGGTTGGGTTTTTTTTCTTTCTTTTTTTTTTTTTTTTTTTTTTTTTTTTTTTTTTTGCATTGGGTCACTCAAGACAGAGTAGTGGCACCAGGACACTATTATTTTATCATGTCCATATTTATTGTAATACCCATTCTGAAATAGAGGGGAGAGTGAGGGGCAAAGAAATGGCATTGTATCATTAAGACAGTCGATATGAAACCAATTCTGAGGTAGGTTAACTATCACCCCTCTTTCTCTTCCAGTTTTTTTTCTGACTTAATCTTTTGAGACAATAGGATCTCCAACATCTAAGTCTGTGGACTGTTAACCGAAGTTGGTTTTAGGATATTATGGTTCACAGTGTCTTAACATTTTCTTCCAGGTTTCATTCTGGTAAGTGACAATTCGCTGCAGTGGTTTAGTTGTGGTTTTGGTCATAAATATCTGTGGCCATTAAGTTAAGGCATCACATTTTCTGTCTTCTGCTTCATTCAGCTAAGCAGTTATTTGTCTGTAAGAATTTTTTCATTTTTTTTTTTGATTCGGGATAGTTTTCATAAAGCCCTCCTGCAAAGCAGCCTTTCCTCTCTTTCTCTCTTCAGCAGGCTTCTGTACGTTTGTTTGTCACAGCAGGGACATGTCCCCATGCAGCTAGAAGAAAATGGGGGAGTTGGGATAGTTTTGACTAAAAAAAAAAAAATATGAAGTACTGTTTTAGAAAAAAACACAGGTGTTTGCTTTACCTGCAGTATACTTGAGCTGAGAAATACTCTTCAGTATTTCTCGGAGAGGAGAATGGCCACACACTGTTTACAATACCAGCTGTGCAAAAGCGGTATGCTGGAGCTCTTTGTTATTTTTATCCCAGTCTAACTCCTCGTAAAGACTGTTGGGGGCTGCTTGAGGCCTGCAGTGCTTGTAAGTGTAGTATTTATAATATCCATTCTTACAACAGAGGTTTGAAATTTAATTTTATCCTGCAGGAGTCAAATACATCAGTAGAGTCATTTTTACACCTAATTACCCTATCTTCCTGCCCCAAGTATGTTCTTTTCTTTACTCATCTGCCAACTGATACCTTTTTGTTTTTTTCGTATGACCATCATCTATGCTCTTCGGAAAGACTTTTTGCTGACAAGAACTCTCATACGGGCTAATTTACCTGAACAATGCAGTAATATTTTTGACTTAGCAAGTCTTTCAGGATAAAGTAATCAAAAGCAGTGTCAGAACGTTTATGATGAAAGGACAAGGGAAAATGAAGATGACTGCAGCTCTTGAGCTTGTATTACTTGTTTCTAAATTTACTCTTTTTTTGAGCTAGAATCTTTGGCCATGAAAGATAATTAACTGAGGATTTATTCTGAAGTGAAAATGATAGCAACAATGACCTCCATTTCCGTTAGCAAGACCAGTCTGATTTAGTGACACACTTCTGCTTGCGTTGTTCTCACTTGCCTGTAATTAATACACACTTGAAAATGTGTGTGTTTGTGTGTATATGTAGTTACGATTATCCATGAGAATTCTTTAAGTTGTCTGTTGTCGTGAGGAACATTAGCAAAGAGAAACTCCATTTAAATTCTAGTGCAGTGGGGAACTCAGTTTTGCTCTTGTGCATTATAAAGATCACAAACCCATTATGTTTATTTTACGAAGCCATTGTCAGCGCTGTTAACTTCTTCCAAGCACTTTCACTAGTTTTTGATTCTTTCTCTCTTCTCCACTTACACTTTTATTCTGCAAAATCTGCACTGAGACCAGCCACTTTTGTGATCCTTTTCAGCTAACTAAAGTAGTATTTCATGCAGACTGATGAATGTTCAAGATCTTCCACTCTTCTCTTACCTCTTCTCCACCCTTTTTCCTGTGCTGTTGTTCCTAGTGTCTGAAAAAGCTTCTAGAGTCCAGATGGATTTTGAACTTGCGATCAAAATTTTTAAGAGTGATGCTTATGCACTGCACTACATAAATGCTGATTAATAATATAGCTGCCAGTCAAGATGACTTAGCTCCATTCACAAGCCCAAACTCATTTAACAATGGCTTATACTTGCTTTGACTGCTGTAATGAACAGCCTGAGAGTACCATTGTCTGCCACAGAATAAAAGGATGTCTTTTCTGAAACTCAACAAGGTAGCATCCCTAATAGTTTTTGACTTTCATTTCTACTTTCAGAAATCTGCTTTTCTGTGTAAATTATCTTTTGAGTGCTGTGTCTATAATTGCTTTAGGGCATCAACAAGGAATCTTACACCATTTTGATGAGTGGCATCCTGAAAGGATGTGACACATGGAGTCAGATTTTCTTGGGCTAAGCTAAAGGTGGGCTGTTCTGTATAAGGTCAGCCGCTGTTGTGTTAAAATAAATGAACTGTAAAATAATGCTTAAAAATCAGATGATGACTGTCGTTTAAAATTCTCTAGCAGAAAACAGTCACTGTGAAAACACTTAAGGGTTTTTCTGTGATGCTGCCAAGCTCACCTAATCTGTCTTAGTTTCTCCACTTCATAATGAAATTGCCTTCTTATCTTTGTAAAATGTAACCAGAGTGGATCTTTGTAAAATGAACCCATATAATTTACAGCATTCATTTACACAGTTTACCTAGTTCTGCTGATGCTGTTCTAAATGTATTCAACCTTGAAATGAGAAATAGGCCTGGATCTGTATTCCTGTAGTTCTGCAATCATCACCTTAATTTCACTGGAGTAAATGTAGAATAGCATTATACTGCTGTTGCTGTACTGGTGGAAAATTGGCATGACAGATCAAAATTCAGGCCTATGCATCTTTTTTGAAGTTTGAAGTCCAAAGTTAAACTTTTCTCAAGATTGGGTGCTTTGATTCAGCTGTGTATGTTTTTGGCTTGAACCTCGACTTGGGTCTGAAACTGTGCCTGTTCTTTGCTAGTTAAATGGGATGAGTTGACTGTAGTTAGCCTGATCCAATATAGCTGGTAACACATTCATATTTTAGAAAAAGCAGTCAGTCTTCCCTTGAATTTGGATTTGTTGAGGCTCGTGACTGTCCTCTCCAGAAGGAAGGAGCAACGATGAGATAGAAGATGCTACCAGAGTTATGACCATATGAAAAATCCAAGAATAATGTAAAGCAGGGCTTATCTTTAAACTGATAGCCGATGCAGAGGCTCAACACTGGCTGCTTTGTGGCTTGGTAGGCAGGATGGGAGAGAGAGACAAGTTAACAGATAGCTAGAGAAATACAGTAAATGCCTCCCAAAGGGAAACAAAGCAAAGCAACTTCTTTATATGTTGTGGAAATGATAATGAAAGAACCTACCTCCTTCTGTCTTGGTCTTCTGTCCTCCTGTTGCTTGTGAAAGAAAAGCAGGATCATGTCTGGGGCAATCATGCTTACTTACGCATAGCTGGCATTTTTTGGTCAATATAGCCTCTTAAAAATAACCCCACATGGCCTTGAGTATCAACTCAATCTTTGGACAAAGAGGCAACAATTTTTAAATACAGAATTTTTGTAGGGGTGTGTTATGTTTCCTAGGGAGAACAGACCCAAACCCAACATCTAAAAATGTTCCTTTTCAATGGAGGGGTTGATGAAATTAAGAAATTATTTTTTGACTATCTGATTTTCTGTCTTCTGGCTTCTTTCACATAATTATGATCCACTTCTGTTCCCTTTGGAATTCATGGCAGCATTCCCACTGACAGCAGTGGGATGGAGGTATTTTTGGCTGTGGGCATTTTAATTCTGATCTCCTGGCAAAATTTCAACACACGTAATTATGTTCCGGCAAGCTGAATTCTACCTTTATAAATGTTATTAATTACTTGTGTTTGCACAGCACCTAGAAATTCTAGTTAGTCATTTTGCTAAGAACTTTGCTGTCATGGAAGAATTGTATGTGCCCATTGCTCTGGAATTATTTTGCCTGAAAGGTAGAGAGGGACACGTGGAAAATGGCATTCAGTTTTTGCTTAGTAGATGGAATGGAGTCCTAACTGCAGGTAATGTTTTACAGAAAGCCATGGAGGCACATTTTCACATTGTGCCTGTATTATGCTGTGTTTTGCTCCATAGAGATACCTGTGGTAGCCAGTAGTTCAGCAGTCTGGTTTCCATAGACTCACAAAATGTGCACTGTGGATGTACTTATTATTGTAGTTTTCCATTAAAAAAAAAAAAAAATTTGACCAGAAGAAAATAAACCTCCGCCAAATGGTGGGAGAAAGGATTATTTTTTTTTGTGATACATTGCATACTTCTGTGTTTAGATTTCTGAACAATTACAGTTGCAGAAAGGAAAATGCTTTTCTGATTTCAGCAATAGAATTGATTCTTCTATTTAATGACTGGCTGCAGAGTACTGAATAGAGCTGTGGAGAAGTTATTAAGGACTTTGTCAATATGAATTGTCCTTTCTCTTCAGTCACAAGGATGTTTCAGACTGTTAAATAAATATAACGTACAAAATTTGCAATGACTGAGGCTGTTATGAATTGCTATGCTATTAGCAACCAGGCAACAGCCTTAGTAACTACTATTCTCTAGTGGTTTTTCTTGAATCTAAACAAGAGATTTTTCTTTTGAACTCATACATACACAAACACCGGGATCAATATATTGTCCTTTTAATTTATTTTTTTAAAGGCAAATACTCTGTAGGTCATGCTTGTGTATCGCTAGGATGCTCGCTAAGCTTGAAAGGCTTAAAGCAGGCCAGTGAATTCCCTCCAGCTGGGCAGAAGCCAGCCTGCCCTCCTGAAGCTTGGGTGATTACCTGGGAAGTGTCTTGGCATTTCTGGCTTCTCCTTAACCATACTTCCAGGGAATACGATTTATAGGATGTATTGAGCCAGAACCCACAGAGACAGTAGTAATATTTATAGTGGTATGTTCTGTTATGCTAATTGAGCTGAGTTAAGCTGATACAACCTGTGATTGTAAAAACATCATGGATTTGGATCTTTAATAGATGATATGGCCTTTTCAGTGTAGCTTCTACTATTTATACCATATTTAGGTTAAAAAAAAAAAGTGTGTGTGTATATGTATTTATAAAAATAACCATTCTTTTTGTAAAAAAGCTGGTAGCACCTGTTCTTGTGACCTGAACATCATAGGAGACTTGGTAATGATACCAGTGTTGCTATGCTACAGAGGAGTATTTCACTGCAAGGCATGTTGCCTTCTGGTGTCACAGGGATGCTCACAGAGTAGAAAATAAAGTACTCCTGGCTAAAGATTTGTTGGTTAGGAGCGCAGGCATATGCTAGTAAAATCTGTTTGAGGCATTTATAATTTTATCTGTATGCATATACTTGCTTGCATGATCATTCTCTCTCTGTTACTAGGGTTCGGTTTCATAAAACTTGTGTTGATGTGCCTGAATATGTGTCTCTTACACAGTTCAAGTAGGCTGTGTTTAACCCTCTCAGAGCTTTGAAGGGAAAACCACCATTTCTTTGTTAGCTGAGGTTTCTGTAGCTTCTCCCGGCGGATATGTATGTGCCCCTTCCTCATGCCCACATCTTTGACTGAAGTATAGTACGCTTTGAAAACTCAGCTACTAAACCAATCCAGTATTTTGCAGCTTCCCTTCTTAAAAAAGTAATAAGTCCAGTTATTTTAAAAAATTCTAAAAGTGACTTTTAGCAATATACTTTCAAAGAACTCTTCCAATAATTCCAATGTCATGCACAGTTTAAAAAGAGGTTTTGTTCAGATTCTCATGATTGAAGTAATTTGAGTTAGGTCTTTTTACAGAAACTGAAGATCTGTGCATCTGATAATTCAAATCATATGTCTCTACATGTGTGAGGGTGTATATGTGTTAGAGAAAGAGATACCTATAACACTGTTGACTGTATCATAGCATATACGCACACATTTCGGACAGATACTTTGTCCTTAGAAATGTTGAAAGCTGAATGCTGGTAACACATTCATAGTAGAGTATGTAGTGTTTACTAGACCAAACATTGTTTTGCTGAATGTGAGAGATAGTGATGTTACATAAAACTGGTCTGGATAAAGTTCAGAGCTCTGTGCATGTGATCACAACAAATGTATGGTCTTTTTGATCCGTTATCAGCATATAACATACAATCAGAAAACAGTTCAGTTTTATAGCCTATGATTATTTATCTGAATATAAAGTATGAATGGAAGGCATGAGTTGTGCTTGTTATGTCTGTGTTCCTAACTACTTCCCTCTGCTCTTTTTAATTTAAGGTTGCCTTTGCCTCCTGGAGCATTCTCAGGTCTTTGGGAAAATCAGGAAGCATTCCAGAAGTTATATTTCCAAAAATACCCAGTAAGAATTACAAAATGAATTCTATAAACTTTTGGTAATCCTACAGAACTTAATGGTAGTAGATTCAGACTGGATAACATACAAAAATTATCATATCTTGTTTTAATGGGAGATCTTTGATATATGTGTTAGAAAATTAAATACATTGCAAGGTAAACCTTTCTTCATACATGCTTTAAGCCTTTGGACACACTGGGTTTTGTGGGTTTGTTTTGTTTTGTTTGTAAGATCTCAATTAAAGGTAAGCCTCAAGCTTCAGAACCTAAAAGTTGGTTTATGTCATTTGATCTAATAAAAGATACAACATTGCAACCTTAGACTAGCATAGCTTCAAATATACTACTGCTGTTGACATGCAGTCATTTTTTAACTTATTACCAGTCCAAAATATACACTTGCCCACTGTGCATATAAATACATTGGAGGCTCCTTACTAAATTGGTCATGTTTCCTTGTCAGATGAACTGTCCAAGGACTGGCTTCCTCCTTGCCTTACAGAAATAGATTGGTCCTATGTGAATGTCCCAAATAGAAAGTTTACTTCAATGAAAGTAAATGAGTGAATTGATCAAGCAGATTATTTTTTGTGTGCACTTGCATGATGATGGTGGTAATATATGTTTGGATCCAGCAAACAGGAACATCTTTAGGGGTAATTTGACAATTGTCATTGTATTGTAGCAATTCCATTCTCCTTGTGTAGATTCAGGCAACATTCTTCTCCAAGCTGTCAGGGACCAAAGTAGGCAGAATGGGAAAAAATTCAGTTTTAGGTATTGTCTTCTGTCTTAACAAAGAATTCAAAACCTTTTCTGGAAAGGGAGCTGCATGGTATATTGTAATGTAAGAATGATGAAAAATATTAGATAATTAAATCTCTCAGACACCAAAACTGTGTTTCATTTGAAACAATCAGTTTAATCAGTTTCGTTTGTTGGTTTTGCAGGAAACAGATGGATGTTCCTAGTACTGATGGATGTTCCTAGTACTATTTGTGAGTTTATTTTTGGTTGTGTTGTGTCTAGGGATATTACGATACTATGGATGCAGGTTATATGGATGAAGATGGCTATTTATATGTCCTGTCTCGAGCTGATGATGTGATCAATGTTGCTGGACACAGAATTTCAGCAGGCGCGATTGAAGAGGTGAGCATTGCCTGACAGCAAAATAGAGAAGTGAAAGGTGAATACAGCAAGCTGAGACCGAAAGTCTCACAAAATCACTCATTTTCTTTCTGCTTTTTTTGATTGCATTTGCGTTGGTACTTCTAACAAAAACATTGTTTCAAGTCCTTCCTATGAAGGTGCTTTCTGGGACCATAATAAGCTTAGTCAACAATAAGGAGTTGATACCATGAGATTGATAAAACAGGCATGATTTGACATTTGAAGGTGGTGTCAGGGGCACAATGGTAGCAGGGGAAACAGTCCTGTAAGCTCTGATAGCATATTCATTTGGGAATACATTAAGATAATGTAGGGTCAATGTGCCAAGTAGTTTCACCAGCTACTGTAGTTACGTAGGAGTAGAAACTTTTATTCCTAAAATATAGATTTTTAGTTGTGTTTTTTTTTTTAAAGTGATTAGTGTTGGCTGAATTCTTTTCTACGAAGACTCACTTTCAGTGCTTTTTCTTGATTTGAAGAGTTTCCTTCACAGTTTCTTGAGAGCTGTTTTGTCTCTTATTGTATGAGCAGTGCTAAATGAACAATGAAAATTTCTCTAAAAAAAAAAAAATCCTGCTGTTAAACTGAAATTCATTAATGTAATACCCATGTAACTCAAAAAGTTGAAAATAGTGCAGTTCATAATAGGATCTGAATTTCATATCATTGTTCACTCACCTCTCTGGGACTGCTGTGATTGATTGCCAGTTACAAATTTCCCTGATGACATATCAGTTGCTTATTCAGGGAGCATAGGAAAAGGTGTGCTGGGCACGTATAAGGGAAAAATACACTTTTAAGAACTCTGAATTTAACTGTTCACTGAATCACAAACTAATCTGTTAGTAATTTTTTTGCTTTATAATGTCTTATTAGTCTAGTGACTATTTTTTTTTTAAAGGCTAGAAAACTTAGAATAGAAGAAATTCTGATTACACAGAAGTGAACAAATTCAGATAAACTTAGCAGTCCTTGGAAGATCTGTCAGCCAGGGAGATGAGCCAGTCACTGCCCTGTCTTGGGTCTATGAAGCCATAAAGGTAGCTTTCAGTTCGCTTAAACCTCTTTCTCTTTGAAGCCGTGTTTTTGTGTTTCTCTACTAAAGCATGGCAGGGAATCTCATCCCCACCCCTTACGGCTCCACTGCTCAAGGGCTGAGCCGAGCATTGTTTCTTTGCTCCAGGCTGAATCTGAAGCTCATATAACAAATGATGAATTGAATCACCTCCTCAGCTGCATTACCTTTGTATCCCTCCTCTCCAGCTCAGTGTCTCTGTTTTTCTTCCTGCTAGTTAGGTCTTTCCCCTAGAAACAAAAAATGTTTCATCACTACGAAATTCTAGAAGCTTTTCTATTCACCTTTTGAACAAAGCTGAAAACCAGGAGTCTTGTTAATGCACACACAGCAAATCGCTAGTTAAATGGGAAAGCATTAACAAGACCACAATTAGCTCTTCAGTAAGATCAGTAAATACAGAAGTAGAGGTTCATTGAATTGTCATCTAATTAAGTGACAGTCACCTTGTTGAGCAAGTATATTATCTGCATTTACATTATAGCTGCCTTACAAGCTTAACAAGTTTTTCCTTAGTGCTTTGACTAAGAATTTCAGCTTCATTATGTTCCAAACAATTAGTTTCTTTGTCTAAGGTATCTATTAATAGGCGTTACTGTTTACCTTGCCAATCAGTGAATGTTAGCCATCAGCTTGTGTTGATCCATCCATCCATTTTGTCTGTATATCTGTCGTGTCCCTGCTTGCCTCGACTCTTTCTGAAAAAGCCTGAGTCAAATCTTGCTTATCTGGGGCAACAGGCTTGAAATTGAGGAATTTAGCATGAGAAATCCCCTTTCTGATGGTGCCCAGTGATCATTCCAGGAATGCAATTTGACTTTCTTGAGATTTTTCTGACTTTTAAGCAATTTTTAAATGTGTAGTGCTGATTCTGTTCTTCTTTTCAGCTATTTTACAAGGGTCGATAATTTTTAAATTATTATTCACCCTTTCAACCATTTGAAATTAGCTATCCCAGAATCAAAGGCATGTTGATAGGATTTGGGATAGATTAGTGAAGAAAAATATTACAATGACTGCTATATTCTGGCTTAACGTAAGATTTTTATGAACAAGTGGCAGACTGAAATGACACAAACAAACTACTAGAAAACAAGCTGGCAACACTTAAATCTCCATTGTAGGAGTCCTGTTGATGCCTGATAAGTAATTACGGCATTGATGGTAATGTCAGATTACTGCAGACCTTATTCCTATGATTTTGTGGAAAGCACAGTTCCTCTGGTGTAGATCTCACTAGTCTGCTTTTCCATAATTCATTGCATTTTCTTTTTCTTTTCTTTTTTTTCTTTTTTTATTTTTTTTTACTATGGCAATCAAGTTGCTGTGGTCTGGGTCAAGAAGTCAGAGCAGGAAGGAATGGGTATTTATAGCAGGAAATGGAATGCATTATTGAGGCTCTGGACTAGAAGTGACTGAAGCTCATAGGTGTATGTGATGCATTGAAGTACCATGGAGATTTGGAATTGTGTAAGATTCATTCCTGTATAATTTGTCTGTTCGGGTACAATGACTTCTGGACAAAGTAGACTGCATCTGAGTTCAAATGCACTTGTGTATCTTTAGCTTCAGCATTTTTGCAGCAGGCTCTACTTCTAGTTCTGGGATGAGCCCAACTGTTACCAAAAAAGTCGGTCAAGAAAACCCTCTAAGACTTGTTTGAAGTGTTAGAAGGCAGGCATTCTTTATTGTAGCACTGGATGCACGGGGGATTGCTCCACCTGGTGTGCATCCCGTTGAGATATCAAGTACAATATTTATTTACTACTGTCATACATATTCATACAATTTCTCAGAAAAGGTGGTTTTATACTAATAATTTCTTGTTAACTCATTTCCGTATTCTCCTCCCTGTCACGCATGCTCAGTCTGTTGAGTCGGGGGTCTTCGGGGGTCCTCTGGTGGTCGTTTGGTGACCCTTACTCATGTCATTGATTGGACCCAGGTCAGATTTTCCTTATATGGGCTCACATGGGTGTAGGAGGGTGGAATGTGCAGTGTTTGCAGCGTGTGTTATCTCGTAAGCAAGATGTTCTTGGAATCCTCTACCTTAGTTACAAAACTACACTATAAATCAATTGCTTTGGTTCATTTCAACATTCCTTGACGTATCGCCAAGATGGACAGGGATATGCAAGGGATATATAACATCATTTTTGAAACATAATTAATCTCTTGATTCAGATCTGATCACTTTGGTTACAAAAATAAGAAATGTTGATCAGTTTGGTGATGCAACCAGAACTAACTCTAGGCAGTTGCACTTGCTGTTCTAGATACATGTTGTGGTTTAACCCCAGCCAGCAAGTAAGCACCACACAGCCGCTCTCTCACTCCCTGCCTGGTGGGATGGGGGAGAGGATTGGAAGGGTAAAAGTGAGAAAACTCGTGGGTTGAGAAAAAGACAGTTTAATAGGTAAAGCAAAAGCTACACACACAAGCAAAGCAAGAAATCCGTTCACTGCTTCCTATTGGCAGGCAGGTTCAGCCATCCCCAGGAAAGCAGGGCTCCTTCACGCCTAACAGTTACTTGGGAAGACATTAATCCAAAGGTCCCCCCATTCCTTCTTCTTCCCCCAGCTTTATGTACTGAGCATGACGTTACATGGTATGGACGTTCCCGCTGGTCAGTCGGGGTCAGCTGTCCTGGCTGTGTCCCCTCCCAACTCCTTGTGCCCCCCCAGCCTCCTCGCTGGTGGGGTGGCTGAGAAGCAGAAAAGGCCGTGACTCTGGGTAAGCCCTGCTCAGCAGCAACGAAAACATCCCCGTTCCAGCACAAATCCACAACACAGCCCCACTGTCGCTACTATTAAGGAAAATTAACCCTATCCAGCCAAAACCAGCACTATATGGCTTTTGCACATCCTGTGTCATTACTGAGAAAAATCAATGGTTTCAAAAAGTGTGTGTAAGGTCATGCTTTTGTACTTTGGTAGAGCGTGCTTCTACTATTAAGCTAAGTATTTCCCATTTGGTTTTTTGTAGCATGGGACTTTTCTGAGATCGTAGTTTGTGAAGTGGATATAGCTTCTATCAAAGTATGCAAGAAACACTTTGTGCAGATTTATGTTGCTAAAAATTACTTGGTGTGTGTTATGCTGCTGGAAACAAAACTAGCTCCATCCTGGCTGAAGCCGGGACAGTTGTACTGACCATGGCACAGAGAACCAGTTTCTCCCTCCTGGTCTGACTACAGATCTTAAGGATGGTGAAATCTGCAGTTAGGATGGGTTATGGGAGACCCTTTGAATTGTTCCTTCCACCATTGGTTTCACAACCAGGTCACAAAAGACCCTCCCTTTTGTCAATTGGCACAGCAGTGATGCAACTTTTTCTTCCTTCAGGTTATTTTCTCTTGTCTTCTCTGTACCTTTCCTGTCTTCTTACTCATGCTTATGCCATGTATGAGTGGTGCAACTGTGGTGTTCCTACTTAAAAAGATAAAAGCCTTTATTCTTAAAACTTCTTCTAATTAGTCTTCCTTTCAGTCATCCAACTGCCTTTGATTCTGACAACACAGTATGTGAATATCTGTTATTGGCAAACATATAGTCCTTGTATGGACAAATAAATTAATATGCACACTCACATTATGTGACCTCTGTGTGGCCTTTGTGTAAGGTCATGTTAGGTCCTCTTTGTGGCTGAGTGCAGAGGATATGTTGAAAGCACTGTTGACAGCAAGATGCCCCAAGGGACACTGATAACTACATGAGAAGAGCTGTTGTTTTGGAAGAGGATTCACAACTGCCAGTATCTTAACTCTTAACTTTGTCCCAGACTTAGTGACACACTTCTCAGTATGTACTGACACATCTTGGTGACTTTTTTCAGGAAGTGAGAACCTCAGCTGGCTACTTGGAAGAAAAAGAGAATTTCTCACTTTTTTTAATAAAGGAGAGTTTGAGATATTAGTGCTACTGTCCATCACTTGTGTAAATGTGTAGTAGGAAGGAGGGGGCTCTGGTTTAATTATCTTTTTTTGTCTAAGGAGGCTAAGACCTAATGTTTTCAAGAGAGTGAGCTGAACTAGGCTGGTTGCAAGCTGAGGTTGGGCCTGTATTTGGCTTTGGTTGAAAGAATGCCTTTGTGGAGGAAAGAATGAAAAAGATGGAAGGAGTCAGAGAGAATGAATCAATAGGACTTTATAGCCCTGTAGTAGGAGTGCTTCCATGGTTTTGGTACTTATGCCATGTGCTTAACTCCATGTTGTTCTTGTCTAGTCATGGCAGACTAGAGTTATTTGTTCCAGCAAAGATGTCAGTAAGAAGACCAAAGATGTGACACTCTGCCAAGGCTGTAAGGAAATCACATTTGCTTTGTTCTATATTTGTATCTTGTGCTGCCATAGTTTTTCTTATATTTGTTTGAAAACTACACATAAGTATGTATGAAAGTATACATGCATGTACACCTGCAATATGTGTAATTGGAATCCTGAGGTGTGCTGACTAAATATTTTTTTGCTGTCAAAATGTAACAAGTCTGGTTTTTATGTCCACGCCTATGGAATTTTTTCACCGAAATGTTCAGCCGTTACTAGTTCAGTGTAGTTTTGTTTTCTGTCCCTCAGTGTGTTCTCTTTCATCACGCTGTGGCGGACTGTGCTGTTGTGGGCCAGGAGGATGCTTTAAAAGGACATGTTCCATTTGCGCTGTGTGTGCTGAGAGAAGGTGAGAGCTCAATGCTACTGATACTACTGAGACTTGCAAAAATCACAGAAAAGGTAAAGGACATGAACTTCTTCACTAGGTATAAAAACAGAAGAGGAGAAGATTTTGGAAGAGATTGTTGAGCGAGTTCGAACTAACATTGGTCCGGTAGCAGCTTTCCAGAAGGGGGTGTTTGTGAAACAGCTCCCCAAAACACGCTCTGGCAAGATACCGCGTTCAGCTCTTTCTGCACTTGTCAGTGGAAAGCCCTATAAGGTGAGTTGGAGATGTGAATGAATTTAATGAATTAGGTACACGTGCACATCCAAAGACAAAACATCATGGTTTCAGTTCTCTAGACCATTCTACAACTGGTCCATGGCTTCAGGTAGTACATTATATTTTATTCCTAGTGCGTCTTACCCAAAAGATTTGCGTGTTCCGGAGCTTTCCAGATATTTTTTTCTTGATTGTTTTTGAAGGCTAGATTTAGAAGATTTTCTGAATGAATTTCTGTCTTACCGTTAAGAACAGCAATCTACTATCACATGCTTCTGTATATTCTTCCTTTTCAGATAACACCGACCATTGAAGATGCCAATGTGTTTAAACACATTGAAGAAGTGCTGAAGAAAAGTTAAGTGGGATGATAGGTTGATAACAAACGTGTCAGTTACTCACATATACAAAGAGACTTTGTTAGGAAATAACACATTTTAAAAACTAGTAATGATTTGGGACTAAATTTTTTTACCCAAGAATGCAGTAACATTTCTGTACTATATTGTCACAGCCAATAAAGCATACTAAAGTGTCTGCATGTTGTCATTATATGCTGGATATTAAGATTGCTAAGAATTGCAAATAGGATTCATACATTTCTATAGCCTTAAAGGGAAGGAGTCATATGGAAGTTAAGTCACATGATGTCATGTAGCCTTACATTTCAATCCATTACTGTATAACATGACCAGTAACTTAACTTTGGCTAAAACAGCTTGACAAAGGTAAGTCATGAACTGAGGACAGCAATAAATAGGAGTTCTAATGTGAAAATTATTACAGACATAATTTGTCCTAATTTGTAAATTATGAGCCTTTCTCTTTTAAATTTTTACAAATTTTAAAAATTTGAAATTAATTTTCTTGAATCCACAGATATTTTTATCCTAAGTCTTTCTGCTATAAACTAGATTTCTCTTGTTTTTTTTTTACTCAGTAACTTTCTGAATTGTCTTTTTTGTAGAATGATAGATAATTTCTGTCTTTCAAATCTGTGAAAATCTGTATTTGTCTATTGGAATATTCAATAAAAAAACATGTATTTTGAATAAAGGCAGGCATTTATCCTTTGCATTTTTTTGGTAATTTTGTTGCTGTGATTTGTATCACTTATGATAAGGATAAGCAGGATGTGTTTTGCTGACATAATTAGATGTTTCAGGCTCACCAAGATACATACAACCAAGAATACTAGGCAGCCTATTCTTGACTTTATAGGCTGTTTCAAAATACTTACAGGGCTCTTGAGAAGTTAGGGGATGGAGGATGCACTCTCTACATGTATTACTTCTCAAGGTTTTCTGCAGCTTTTTAACTAACCAATAAATGTCAAAATGATTTTTAAAATATACATTCACAGGAAAGTTTAAAAGCAGCAAAGTTACTCAAACTCAGCACTGCTTTCCAGAGGAGGAAACAATAAGCAATACACAACTTCAGATGATGTTGGTATAAAAGAGAGGTTCCGTACTTAGGCTAAGCTAAGGTAGAAGTTAAGTCTAACCTTATTTTGCTATGGCAGTGTGTCCTCAAAAGAGTGAAAATTCTGTTCTCTCCTCTCAGGTAGAAGTAAGGATGATAGCTCTGTTTAGTGAGAAAATAAACTGGCAGATTGATATAGGAGCTAAAAGGTGGTAGATAAGTACTAACTAACATGAGCCGTACCCTGATGTTGCCTTGTGCCTGTGACCTTTTTGTAGAGTCAAATGAGCTCTACTAGTGCCATAGGAAAGAAATAAAAATGTCTGTGTGCTTTTCACTAGGGCCAGCATGCAGCTGAGCCAACCGTGTTGAACCAGGTCATACAGTCATTTAATAAACCAGCCCTGTTTCAGTTTGTGGTGTACTTGTGGTGGTTTTTTTGTTTGTTTGTTTATTTTGTTTTGTTTTTAAAAAAATGCATGATAAGGTAGCCACCCTGCTCAGCTACTTGATTTAATTGAAAATGACAGTCTGAACAGGGAGTGAAAGTATTTAAAGACTGAGTAAATGCTGCTGGTGCTTTATGGCAGATATGCGAACTGTACAGGTTAGTGATTTATATGTGGGAGTAATTTTGCTCCTCAGAGATATCCTGAAAATTTCCTTGAAATACTTCTTATATAAGTTGCATTTAGTTGAAGATACTGTTTGTTCTGGATGGATTATTCAAGTACCAAGGCGTTAATAGAAGGCCCATGCCAAATAATGGGGTGCCTTGCAGAGACTGGTGAGTACTTTTCAGTTTTACGAGGCTGCAACGTAGCGGTCTATGCTGAACAGCTACAGCGCACGAGAGAGATCATGGCAGTTGTCACTGATGGTTTGGTTTGTGGTTCTTTTTTTTTTTTTTTTTTTACATCAGTGAGAAACTACAGGGGTCATATCACAGAGAAGCCATGGCACATTCCTGAGGTGTATGGCTGTTATATTTTTGTACAGTGAAAGCTGAGATGTTACGTATGTTCGGTGTAGTTATCGCAGCTGCAGCCGTCATGTTGTAATTGCAGAAGCAGGGGAGGGGAACCAATTAGTGAGAGCACAAGCTCTCTAGTAAATAGGATGTAGGAGAGGAGAATTAATTTCCTAGATCTTGTATAGTTTTCCCAATGACACCTCATGTTCCTACACTAGTTTCCCTATTTGTAAGGCAAGGTAACCTGTCTTCTTCTTTGGGCTCTTTTTTTTAAAGGAAGAGAGAATTAATATTGGACTTTTTTTTACAAAACATTAGTAATGGACATTTAGGCACTTACCTTTCTGAGTGGCTATTTGCTCATATTAATATTGACAAGAAACAATTATCTATCACCTGAACCGTTTGTGAAGAGCTTGAACAATTGGCATTCTTAAAGTGTCTTTGTGACAAAAATTGTTGGTAATAACTTATTTGTGCTTTCTGAGGAAGCCTGAGCTTTTCCCCACTCTTTTTGTTTTTTTCTTTTCTCTGTTTTCATGGGAATCCTTCAAAATCGAGACTGGGATAAAAGAGAGGGGCAGAGTGGTCAGGTGTACTCACTCTGCTACCACCCTGCTAGTGTGGAGGATTCCAAAAATGCCAAATGTCTGGTTCATCAGCATTCAGACCACCCAGACAAAGACACCTTACTGCAGCAGTACAGTATGGAAAAATGGTTGTTTCATGGCCAATGCTTTTGTTTGCCAGAGCAGCCTTTTGCTGAGGAGCTGCAGTTGCAGAATGCTTTGTCCACAGCTTCAGCTTTGCGCTGAGCTGGGGAAAGGGAGAAGGAGCAGTTGTTCTTGTGTGCGGCCCTGGTGCTGCCTGGCTGCCTGGTTATACCATCAAGGAAGAGCGAATGGTAGGAGAGCACTGATTTTCTTAATTTTGTTTTTCGAGAGAAGCAGCATGTGGGTAGGTGTGAGTGGTCAGGGAGTTACCGAAACTTGTCTGGAAGAGGCTGAAGGAGGGAAGGTTTAAATTAGATATTAGGGGGAAGTTTTTTACGGTGAGAGTGGTGAGGTGCTGGAACAGGCTGCCCAGAGAGGGGGTGGATGCCCCATGCCTGGAGGTGTTCAAGGCCAGGTTGGATGGGGCCCTGGGCAACCTCGTGTAGGTCCAGGCCTGGAGGTTGGTGTCCCTGCCTGTGGCAGGGGGGTTGGAACTCTGTGATCCTTGGGGTCCCTTCCAGCCCAGACCTTTCTATGATTCGATGATGGGGTTGTTATTCCCAGTGTACTGAAAGGGTTGGAGCCAACTAGACAACGTTTGGGATAGCCACAATTTCTTGCTGTGGAGTGCGGAGCTTGTGGAGGGGAGACAAGGTTGTACTGGGAGATGGTACATAGACCTTAGATCTTGTATAGACATTAGACCTTATATATAGGCCTTAGATCAAAACTGACATCACAATAATACTCTTTTACAAAGGTATTTTTAATTCTTCTGGTCTGTTTTCTTCCACTGTCAGATAAACAGTTTGGGGGTGCTGTCTCCTGGGGCAGGCTACCTGCAGCTCGTTCCTTTCCCCAACACACCTCATTCCCCCCCTCCCCGTCCCCCGAATTTGAGCGGGGGCTGTGCCAATGCCGCCTGCAAAAGGCATGCTATAAGACGGGAGCTGGCGCTAGGAGGGGAAGCAACCACTGAAAAGGGTGTTTGCGTGGCTTTAATGCCGGACATTCTGGACTCAAATACCCCAAAAGGTGGCTGAGGGGGAAGGGGGGAAGGA
>KL274845.1:0-19480 GCA_000699545.1 Podiceps cristatus
CCCCCCCCGATGAGGTGCTGATGAGGGTGAAGGACTCAGGCTGCTTCCTTCTCCCATTTCACAGCATAGTTATCCCAGCCCATTACAGAGTGCTCCTAGCAAGACCTGGAGCAGTCTTCCCCCCTCCAGGCAGAAGGAAGACCAGGGACATGTCTTTTTCCTGGTGAGCAAAACGACTTTGTGCCCCTTTGCAGTGGGAAGTTGTCACATTCCGCTGTTTCTCTGCCTGCTTTTCAGGGGCTTGAATTGACTGGTAGCAAGACAGAACTGACGTATACCCACCCAGCAGTGTGCAGTAACGGAGTCCTGCAGTAGTGTGTAGTGATTTTCCAGGAGCAGTTTCATGACGCATCAGCATGTCACATTTACCCAAGATGTAATGTCAGAATTTGATTTCTTGGCTTTAGGTGTATCAGGTCCTCCTTACAGGCTAGATTGTAGCAGATGGCATGATTTAGAAAGCCTTGCACTGAAAATAATCCAGGCCAGTTTTACTGAGAACTTTCTAAGTCCAGGCATAACTTTGAGATGCTCTTTTTGGATGACAAAGTAAGAGTCTTGTTTAGGTTTGTTTCTTTGTACAATACAGGAAACATCCTTATCAAATTGCTGCATAGTATTTCCAGTTACAAGATGAAATAAGATTACTGTAGCAAGAGAACTGATCTCTCTCGGAGGGAAGGTTTTTTTTCTGTATTTTTTCCTTACAGCATAGTAAGTACAACCTTTATGGAAGTGGAAATACGTGCTTCTCTCACCAACATCAGTAATGGATGTTTCCTTTCTCTTTGAACCCTTTGTATATATTTTGTATACTTACGGCAGTGATAATATATACATTGTTACATGTTTTACATTTACTTATTATGCAGGTTAGACTGCTTCATCTGTGTTTTCTCCAGTATGTATCTTCTTGCAGAACTACTTGAAAACCTGAGCAGTTTTGAGGCACTTCTGCTAAAACTTGCTCAAGTATTGCCTTCTATCTAAATTGAGGTTCTCAACAAACTTGCTGTGTTAGGTAATCTGGGGTGGCAAAAATTTAGGCTTTCATCGGTGCCAGATAAGGTCTGGTATTTTGGGATAAATCAGAACTGGAAATGATACTTTTACATCGTTAATTAGAGAAGATTTCCCAGATTCCCTGTCTCTTATACAGCCTGTGTGATGCATGGTAGAACTTCCTTTCAGTATTTCTCTTGACTTTTTGCTACTGAGAGACTTATATTTACAAATGTCAACTGTCATGGTCTAACCCCAGATGGCAACTAAGCCCCACACAGCCGCCTGCTCACTCCCCACTCGGTGGGATGGAGGAGAGAATTGGAAGGGTAAAAGTGAGAAAAATCATGGGTTGAGATAATGACAGTTTAATATTTTTTTTTAAAAAAAGTAAATAACAATAATAATTTTTAAGGAAAAAAGGAAAAAATAACAAGAGAGAAAATTAAAACCCAAGAAAGACAAGTGATGCAAATGAAAGCAATTGCTCACCACCAACTGACAGATGCCCAGCCAATCCCCAAGCAGCGGCCCTCCCACCAACCTCCCCCCCAGCTTTATATGCTGAGCGTGACATCATATGGTGTGCAATATCCCTTGGGTCAGCTGGGGTCAGCTGTCCCGGCTGTGTCCCCTCACAACTTCTTGTGCACCCCTGACCTCCTTGCAGGTGGGGTGGCGTGAGGAGCAGAAAAGCCCTTGGCATTTTGCAAGCCCTGTTCAGTAACATCCCGGTGTTATCAACACTGTTTTCAGCACAAACCCAGAACACAGCCTCATGCTACCCCTAGCTACTGTGAAGAAAATTAACTCTATCCCAGCCAAACCCAACACATAACTAAGAATGCATGTCAACAAAAATGAAGAGTGAACATTTTCTTCAATACCTTCCCTCTTGTTTATTCAGATATTCTTCCAAATTTAAAGTTTTTCAAATTTAAACTTCTGTTATGTGCATTGGTTTCCTTGTCCTTTACATACAGTGTGTTTAGATCTGAACTCTGGCTTTACTTAGGTTCGTTGGGGTGATAAAGGATCCACTGAAGAAGGAGCTAGATTAGAAAAAGCAAAAAATGCGGTGGTGAAACTCCCAGAAGAACCAGAAGAACCATTTTATCCTAAACCACCTAAACCAAAGCCTACCTCACCAGCCATTCAGGAGAAGTGGTATACACCAATTAAGGTAATCTTTTTAGTCTTCTGTACAATATAATTTTGTACTAAATGCTGGAGTTTGTCTGCCTTACCAGTCTTACGCATGCTGAACTGTATATTATTTTTCAAATATTTGCATTCAAATGGAATATACTATTCTCAAAGTGAACACTTACTCAGGATGGATAGTAGCAGCAGTTCTTAGCCCTCAATGCAGTACTTCATCATTACATGCCACATTCTGTTTTCCTTCCACAAATAGGGGATATATCCTACAGCAAAAGTATTAAAATATACAGGGGCTTTGTTGACATTTGATCTATCTCAATATATTTCTAATGAAACCTAAAACTACACAGTTTGTAGTTGTTATTCTAAGTTTTAATCATTAAATTAAATGCATTACCAATACAATCATAGAATCATTTAGGTTGGAAAAGACTTTCAAGATTATCGAGTCCAACTGTTAAGCTAACTCTGCCAGGTCCACCAATAACCCTGTCCCACATCTACACATCTTTTAAACACCTCCAGGGATGGTGACTCCACCACTTCCTTGGGCAGCCTGTTCCAGTGCCTGACAACCCTTTCAGTGAAGAGTTTTTTCTTCAAACAATCAAGAACAGAAAAAAAATAGAACAATGTAATGCAAAAAGTCTGACCAACAAGTGAAACACAATAAATGGCATAAAATAAAGACATTTTCCTCTGTAGATGCTATGAATCTCTTGCAAACCTATAACAAGCTCTTCTTAAAACCTGAAGATGGGTCCTTAAATACCTTGCTTTAAATGTGCAGAGGACACACAGAGTATGCTTAAAGCTATTCTGTCTTCACAAATCCTTATAAGTCCTTTCTGACCACCGAAGTCTTGAATGTGTTGTCCCCACACATGCACATGCAAACTCTGCAGCCCATCTGTGTGGAGTGTGATGCTTCTAACAAGCATCAGAGTTTGTTCTGCAGAGGCAGTTGGAGCACTTGCAGCGAACCTGCTGCATTCAGTACATGCTGGACTTAATGCACCACGTGAACCAGCTGTATACCACATGCCTAGCAGGTCTGAGGCTTCCTGACAAACTTGCTGTGCATATGCTGTGAAAACAAACACATTAATGTGGGAGAAATCCCAGATGGACATGTAGCAATTCAGCCCAAATTACTGGCAAATAAACATATTACTTCTAGATCACGCAGAAATAAACATGGGTTAGGTCACAGCCACTCTGCTCTCAGTGGAGGTGAGAGTGGAGCACCTTGCATTCAGTGATGGGAAAGAGCAGAACCACAGCTACGTGACACAGTGTAAGTTTATACATTGCTTATCCGGCTCTAAGGAACTGTTTTTTAGTTCTGCCAGTAAATTTCTCCATGGATCTCCTTGGACAGTAATGTAGCATGTGTGGTGTTCACTCCATTGACTGATTTTTATTGTACTGAAAAGTCCCATTGCTCTGTTGCCACAGGGTCGACTTGATGCACTGTGGGCACTGTTACGAAGACAGTATGACAGAGTCTCTTTGATGCGACCACAGCAAGGAGATGAGGTTTGTGTGTGGCGAGCGTACCCGCTAGGGTTAGCAATGAGGGGCACATTACAGCCAGGCTTTAGCAGCTGCTGAACACTGGCAGTTCTGTGACCAGTTCTGTGCTAAAGCAAGCAGTGCAGCCAAAAGAATGGCACAATAGGAAAAATAATCTTTTGGGGAAACAAAGTGCATTGAAAGATGCATCACATCAGCCAAGAAATGTTGCAGAAACATGGATCTCCTGAAAGCAGAGTGAAGGATTTTGTGGTTTGTGTGCGTTCAGCTGGAAAACAAAAACATAGCACAGACTTCATGCAGTGTCAAGCTCTGTCACGAATACCGAATCTTCCTTATGTCCAGCAATTTCTAAGAGTAGAGTTTGGCAATCAGAATACTAAAACCACATCAAATTCAGGTCACCACCAATAACTTCCATGCAAGTTGGTTCACATAGCTTTGCACTTCCATGCCCAAGGCAACTTTCACAGAAAAAAAAAAGTGAGGGAATCTGTTTCCCTGGCAGTCTTTTCTTTCAGTACACTCATGACCCATGGAAAAGTGGCCTCCACGACAAAGGCTGCTATGACTGGGAAGCAGATGAAGTAGTTTTTATTTGAACTTTTTATACTAAAGCTAAATTGTGTATTTCTGATGGTTATTCCGTAAGAAAGTATTACTTTGCGTCTTAGCATTTATCTCAGGAACTGATTAATCATTAAGGTATTTCAAGTCTACTGGAACCATTCAGCTGTTTGTAGCACATCTGAAGAGACATAAGAGCAAACTACTTCCCCTAAATGAGACTGCAGCTGCTTCTCAACAAACTGGCCCTAGATGGGTGTGAAAGATCAGATTCTCTCATACCACAAAGCAGCAGTGTGCGAGAACACTGTTTTGCAATGTACTTCATAAATATGACATAAGAAAGTTAGAGGGGTTAAAGGGACGGAGTTACCTTTGAGAGAATGAGAGGTAATTGGTATTTAGATTATTTTCCTGATGACTGCGATGAAGTTTGGTACTGTTCTAAAGGAAGAAGAAAAGGTGGGATTTAATTAGGACAAGTACAAGCGATGGAAGAAGGAGAATGACCATGCAATGCTGGAAATACGGAGCACAGTCAAATACTAGAGTTAGCCTTCTAGTTGTTACATTGGCAAGTTTTATTTACTGTTGGTATGGATGATGTATGTTACATGTAACAGAATTAACAATAATAAATCTACATACAGAATCTACATACAGTACAATACAGTTTAATAGGTAAATTCAGTATAAATAGGAACATAGAAGAAATGGTGCCTAAACAGGCAAAAAAACAGTCAGTTGGGCCCTGTTTTGAGGATTTCTGACCGTAAAGGCGGGTAGTTGATGTAAAAATTGCCTTGCCAGGAAAGGCTGTGTTGAGCCATTGTGAAGTCAAGCATCCATCTTCTCTGCAGCTGACAGGAACACATTGACCAACATCTTGGTTTATGAAAAAATGGAGAAGTAGCTCCCTAATCTTCGGTATCTCCACTGAAAAAAAGAGTATAATTTGTTCTTATGAATAAAATCTAAACCAGTGGTCATTAAGGTGTGATCTGTGACACTGTAGGAATGCAATTTCTGCCTGGCACTATATTTTATATCTTGGGAAAAAACCCAAACAAACAAACCCCAAAACTTTTTACTTGTTCATAACTTGCTAGGTACTCATCCCATAACTCCAATGGGTTTAAGTCAGTAAACAGATGAGCAGTCAGGTGTATGTACAGTGAGATACACATATGCATACGTACTTCGGAAGCAGTTATGGTAAACAGCACCCACACAGTTGTCTTGTTTTGTTTGCTTTCTTTTATTGTTTAAGAACTTAGTAGTTCCCATTTGTAGAAGAATTCACTGCTGAATTCAAGTCCTTGATCAAGTAATTGAAATTTAGGCATGAAATATCAAAGCAGAGTGAGCTTTTTCTTCCTTCTCTCCCTCTTCTCCTCTCCCACCTCTTGCATGTTGCCAGATAATGCCGACGGTGGCCCAGTTTGAGGGCTGCACACAGTTGAGTCAAGAAGCTTTGATTGTGGATGGAAGTCCTTTGAGTCATAAATTTTTCAGCTAGCAATCCGTGAGGTTAAGGAAGCTTGTACAGGTGCGAGCTAGCAGGTTGCTGCCGACATCTGTTTAGAGCGGAGGCACAGGTCCTCAGCAGCCTGCAGCGAGGCTGCAGGATTGTCAGCAGATGTAGTTAAGAGTGGCAGAACAGTTTTGGTCTCACATTTGCCGCCTGGGGGCTGAAACACTAAAGGTAGAGTGGGGGTGGACACAGCTGCACTCCCAAACATGCCTCAGGCACAAATAAAGAGATCTAACATAGTTTGACTCTGTTGTGGTGGGGAGATGAGGACAGAGAGCCACTTCAGAGACAACTTAATGCTGCAACATCTGCCGCCAAGTTTCCAGGGAGTGACAGGGGACAGCAGGTACAGATCGACGTCCCCACATAAACAGCCTCCATTAAGCTATGAACTCTTTTGAAGGGCTCCCATCAAACATAGCGGAGTCTGCAGCAGGAGATTTTGTTGTCAAAGCCATGTTTTGTTTTCTGCACTAACAAGATAATTTATAAATGATGCATTACCCTGCGTTCGTACTCCTATTTATACTTCCTTTCATTTTTTTTATTAAAGGGGTAAAGAAGAATGAACCACAGTAGTTTTGGGGTACTTGGATAAACCAGTTAGCTGTCTGAGGGTTTTCACTGAGGTTATGACAACCTTCAGTCCACAGCATTCTGTTCATCTCGGAAGCAGAGCCAAGTGTGGGTGCTGTTAGGGAGGCATAGCAGAAGGGCATCCAGCTCTTCTACGGAGTTTGTTACTGCACGAGAACAAAACTTGGCAGAGGTTCGTAATGTTGGTGTCACGGTTCCGTTTTTTCACGTAAATTCTTGTGATTATTTTCTGATTTGTAGTTTAGCACCTAAAGGCAATCATTAGGGTTTTTCAAATTCTTTACGTGTTGCTTTGTGCATTTTGATACCGGCTGAGATTCTGATCCTGTGCACATTTATGCACACAAATGTCTTTTAAGTCCACAAATAGCCTGTGGCATCCGTATTTTGCACTATCAAATATATGTGACTGGTAAAAGGAAAAAAACTACAGCTAATTCTAGAAGAATTTCTACAGTAGAACTATAGAATACTTTCAGCGTTTTTAATGTTACAAACCAGCCTAATAAAAAGGAAAACTTTTTTACTTGTTTTTAATTTTAGACCTATTAGCATTTACTTGCTTTTAAGATTCATTTGTAATAATGGCTGCAGAATAATACAAACATTTGTCTAAATTAATGTTACTTTGTGAGAATCTCTACATTATACAAAATAATTATATTCTGCTCTGTAGCTCTGTTAGCATCACAAAATTTACAGTTAGAAGCACTTTGACAGTATTACATTCTCTGAAATGAGGCCCATGTTACTATTCCCTTTGTGTTTCTTCAGTAACTCCTACATGGGTACAGGCGGAAAATACTAAATCATTAGTTCAGTCTGTCAGTTGTGGAGTGCAATAGTAATTGTTATGAAGCTGAGGCATTAAGTGCCTTACACTGAGAGAAAACTCACTGTTTTGAAACAAAAGACTAACTGCAGTGCCTGTAAGTACCATCACTGATAGTTCTCCCCAACCCTTTAACAGGGTTCAACTGGCAGTTCATCATCTACCCTTGCAGCAGAGCTGCCAGGCTGCCAGCCCTGTTAACTAGCCAAGTGCAATGTTTGCTTCCCTGCAGGCTAATGGGAACAGGAACAAGACCAGTGATAGCACGATTTTTTGGTTTACTCCCTTATTCTCTAAAAACTGAATGATTTGTCCATTTTCTAACCAAGGAGGACCTCCTTCAAGAAAGGAAGGTAATCTGGCTTCTTTTTTAATCACTGCAAATTGTTGAAATGTATAGAGAAACAACAGGTTACAGTTAGAGAAAGATTACTGTGGTTACTTGGAAATAGTGCACTTTTTGGTTTAAAACTTTTTAAAAAAATCAAACTGCATGTAGCAGTAATTCATATTACAAGGTAAGATTCAGTTTACTGGAGCTCCTTGTTCAATGATAGCATGGTATAGAAGTATTTTAGTGGAATGTGGAAATGATTATGCTAAAGAAATTGTTGACTGAGAATTTTTTAAAAAAAACTTCAGTATTACTCATGTAGGAAAGTGTATGTTTATCTTGGATCTTCTAAATTGCTGCAATGGTAAAGGAGATGCAAAACTACTTAGGAAAAATGTGAGATTAAAAAGGAGTTAAAGAGCACCTCTTTTTCTTACAAGTTTTCTGCCGAAATACTCCTTCTGCCATTTCTTCAAGTGGGAATTTGTATAGACCTGAGAGCTAAACTAGAGCCAAAGTTTTTCTTAAACTTCCAGAACAGACTCATGTTATGGTTTAAATCATTAAGTTCACTGTTACAGATAGTGGAAGAAAACTTTTTAAGAGTATTCATTTCAAACTGCCCTATTCAGACTGAATTCAGAGGTCAGTCTCCAACATAAAGCAATGCAATCTGTTGAGCGAAGCACTGAGCTAGATTTCAGAAAAACAATTGTCCCTTGGCCTGCCTGAAAGAAAAAAAGTTGGTGTTTTTGTTTTTTTTTTTTTTTTTTTTTTTTGTAGGGGATAACCGCCCCTTTTTTTTTTTTTTTTTTTTTTTTTTTTCTGTAGAGGATACCTGCCCCTTTTGTTGATATTCTGCAATTAAAACACGTAGGCAGTAGCACTTCCTCCAAAGGGATTCTCATCGTAAATGGGTATCACAGCTTCATTTTGTTAAAACTGGATTGCAGGCTGCCACCCAGGAGAGTCCAGCCTGTCCGCCTCTCAGGTGCTCCATCCTACCTGGTGTGGTTATGTTAGGTAATATCTTAATAGTTAGATTTGCTAGCTGTCAATCAATGAAAGCAGTAGTAATCATCCTTATTAAAAGATGATGTGGTTCTGGTGTTATGAGATAGAAGGATATTTTCCCATCTAGCTAGGCAGTGACTTTTGGCACTCCCTTCCTTTGTGCAGAGGAGTGCTGTTGCTCGTTTTAAAATAAGCCTTCAGAATTCATTAGTGTGAGTATGAACACTTGTATTAATAAAATAAATCTACTTGTCAGTTTTAAGGTCATGACATTTCTCCTGATTTGACCAGCACTCCCACAGTGTAAACCAGGCAAAGCAGCTCTACCAGGTCCTTGTGCAGGTCCTTGGAGGCAGTACCATGCTGGTAAGCATGCTGCTTCACCTGTGTTGTTACCCTTGCTGTTAGACAACAGCAGGCCACACAGCTGGGTGATGGTCCCTCTGTCATACCAGCATAGGATGTACTTTTTGTGAAGCCATGATATACTTTAATAGAGCATTTTAAAAAGCTGAGCTGCCACCAGGGTGTGCAGCCAGAAGAATTCTTGCTGTCTTTATTAGTTTACAAACAGGTATCTGAAAGATGAGTGCTTTAGGCCTCCTAAAATGCAACAAATAAATGATACTGGTCATTGTGGTAACTTAAGCTGTGCTGGCAGCACGAGAACAATGCCTATTAATAAAGGAAGAGTCAGTCTTTTCTGGGTGGAGTACAAATTTGCTACAGCTGTCAAATACCATCTCTGCCACGCTAAAGAGCTTTACAATTCTCCCCCCCCCCCCAAGCTGTACTAAACAGAAAACATTAAAACATTTCATTTGGCAGTTCAGTTTTTGTCAATGACTGTTTGTTTCATTGGGCATGATTCAGAAGGGAAAAAATAAAATTGTTTTCTTAATTCCTCAAAGCATCTTTTTTTATGGAGTGGTTTGCAGTAAAACCAGTTATATTTTATCACTGCCTGTCTTCAGTGATGAGAGGGCAGTATGTATCTAACCAAACCCAGTCATAAAACACAGCTCCCAGCTTGGGCACAGCCCTTGTGTACGGGGGAGGCTGATGTAGTTTATGTTTTAATGCCAAGTATCTCATTAGTCCAGTTTACAGAGAGACTGACTACCTTCAAGAATCAGCAAGAGAAAACCTGACAGGTTCCTTCAGTCGTTACTCTCCAGAAGAGACGTGACAGCTTTAACTGTCTTGGGCGTCCAGATTTATGAACTAGTCCTATGCTCCTAACCAGATTAGTTCCTTTTCCATTAACTGCTGAAAGTAGGGCAGCTGTCCGAGCGGCTGGTTGTAAATTCGATAATGTCTGCTGTGTTAATCTCTAGGCTTTTCAGATGAAGAAGGCAGCAGATAACAGGATTAAAGTTTCACGACCCTGGGTTTTCACAGCCCGAGATGCTGGCATAGGGGGATAGAGAATGACTTCTGTCATTAATCTTAATTGATTGCCAAGAGGTTTTAATCTGGGTTATTAATTAGGAAGGTCCTTAACACACTGTCTACATATCAATATCAGATGCTCTTTTGGGACATATGGCCTATCTTATATTTACATTTACACAATTTACACATACATACATTTCTGTATGAAGAAATCCTTATATGTATATGTACATACAAATAGCTGTAGAAGCATTTGCATGCACAGAGGCATCACACACTCTTTGGCAAAATGTAACTGTGCTACAAATTTCTACAGTCTGTCCTTTCTTTACTGAAGATTATTTACATGATTAATCCCATGTATGGAAATGCAGCTGGGGCTGTGGAGGCCTTTTGTTTTAAGTCCTCTGTGAGTGACAGTGGAAGATTCTTGTTTCTTGCAAGGCATGCTAGGCCATGCCATGTCCTCTTGCAACATGTTCATCTTGAGCAGCCTATATAGCTTCATTGGGACTACTGTGCTATGTGGATATTAGGAAAGCCCTGCCCTGTATCAGTCATTCAGCAGCCACTTGAATCAGACTATAATTTTTCACTTTGCAGCTGAGATGCTTCTGCTGAGAAGGAACAGTATGGAGACAACAGACATCCCAAGAAGGTATCTTACTGATTTGGTAGATAATCCACTGTTGTGGTATCTTAGTTCTGTCACTAAGTCAAGAATGCCTCTGTGTTGGCAGATTCAAGAAGAGGTCAGAGCTTGTCACAAATATGAAGTCCAAGGATGAAATGACTTTAATGACCACATTTCCTTGACATAGCTCAATGTCTGCCTTTCCCCCATGAGTCACAGATAAAGAGGAGGAACTAAAATAATTTGAAACCATGTTGTAGGCCACAAACACCAAGAGTGGATGAGAAGCCCTCCAATTGCTCATGCAGAATCAGCAAAGGATTTTCTTTAGCTGTATATCGGTACCCTTGTGGGTTTGCTTTTTGGCAACATTTAAATGAAAACATTTTATTTGGAGCAAAAATAATGCACTAGTCATTTATGCTGTCCTGAAGATTATTAGGAATGGTATAGTTTTATCAGAGATGGGATTTTCCCTAGCTATAGAAGTGAAAGGTCCCAGTGTTCTTCAGCAGTGATCTGGCATATTTTAAAAGATTTAGACTGTGATTTCACTGCCATTTGGAGGACATCAGTACAAATACTTGTGAGCAGAGACGAGTGACAATGGAAATCAATTGACCAGGAACTAAAGAGGCTCTGAGATGGGAATCTTGGTGACAGAATGAGGTGAAAAGAGATAGGCTGGTTTTCCTTGGACTTCACAGGGCTCTAATTCTCTAACCAACAGGAAAGGCTTGTGAAAACATCTTGAAAAGACTATTTTTAGAAAGTGAGAGTTTATATGTCACCTTGAAGGTGTTAGTGTCACCTGGGCAAGGTAGCTGTGGCAGCCCAGACCTCAAGGAGGCTTACTCACTGAAAATGAGTTTATTATAAGCTTGTGCTAAATTGTAGCTAATTGAGTTCAGAGTATGCTCAAATAGGCCCACCCAGATACTCACTGTACTGGTACAAGAGTCTCTAAAGCCTGAAAGCAGTTGCACATGTTAATTATTTCATGCATGCAAATTTTCTCATTAGCTTTAACACAACATTATCAAAAAGAAGGCAGGGTGAGGGAGCTGTTCCATTATCTTGACATTGATTGCATAGTTCTTGCAGAATCATGGAATGAACAAGAAGAAAAAAACTTGGGAAGGACTAGAGTACACATTCTGTTGAATGTGACAATTCTATGTTAGAGGCCGTCAGTGGGAAGAAAAAGAACAAAAATGATAAAAAAAAAATATTGCTTCTGATCTTTTTACTCTGTTCCCATAATTCAAAATTATTTTTGTTCTGAAATGAATTTTCGCATGTCTAAATCCATTATGAACCATAGTTCCATTAAGAATTAACAAAAAAAAACCCCTAAACACTTGAGTTATTAGCATTTTAAAATGACTGAGTCCTCATAAGCCACAATATTTTCTGAACAACTCAACTGTAATATCCTTATGGAGTGCCTTTGAGTAACATACACCTCTTATCTTCATCTGTTTGTATGCTTTGTCTAAAGGGGAAATTTCTAGTAAAAGAAGTGACTGTGCCATACGTTGCCAAAGCCCATTATACTTTAAGGTTCAGGCTGACATCCATCCATAACTTAGAATCACAGAATCATAGAATCATAGAATCATAGAATGTTTTGGGTTGGAAGGGACCGCTAGCAGTCATCTAGTCCAACCCCCCCTGCAGTGAGCAGGGACACCATTGCCCAGATCAGGTTGCTCAGAGCCCCGTCCAACCTGGGCTTGAATGTTTCCAGGGATGGGGCATCCACCACCTCTCTGGGCAACCCGTTCCAGTGCTTCACCACCCTCATTGTAAAGAATTTTTCCTTACATCTAATCTAAACCTACCCTGTTTCAGCTTGAAACCATTACCCCTTGTCCTATCACCATTGTCCCTACTGAAAAGATTCTCCCCCTCTTTCCTATAGGCCCCCTTTATGTACTGAAAGGCCGCAATCAGGTGTCCCCGCAGATGTCTCAATACATTTGATTTTTGTCCCTCAACAGTGTGACATAATGGCATGCCCTCAGCCTTAACATTTAATATTGAATGTGCTGCTTTTTGATATCTTGTGTTATAGCATTCATGTAATTTAAACAGAGTCTTAAAAAAAGTTAATTACAAGTAATGGAGTTCTTAATGCTGCTTTATGTCACTAAGTATATATGATGCATACAATTCTCTTCCTTTCAAGTCACTCTGAAATGAATTTTGCAATTTCTGGTAACTGTGGTGGACAAATGCTAAATGAAAATCAATCTCAAGTTTAAATGGGCTAAGCTCACCATCTGTCTTAAACAGCCTCTGTCGGACAGCTAACCAGATGATAAGGAACAGTTTCACTGACCTATAGCCTTTGAATGTTTAATTTTACCCTCTAAGGACAGTACTTCAATTACCATTGCATTGCTTGTACTCTAGGGCTCAGGATTTCTCATTCATATATAAGGATTACTTTATTTTTGATACATGTTTCTATCTGTAGTTTTCTCCCACAATGTTGCTCTGTTACTTAGTCTAGTAATCCAAACCCTGCAACTTAAATCAGTTTGATCAAATTAAAAAGGATTAGATTTTCTTGGCACTCATTATCACTTTTTTCCCTCCACTGGAAACAACAGAAATTCTTTAATGATCTGAAATACAATTTTTCTTCCTAGATGCAAAATATCACTGTCTGATCAAAGAGGGTAAAATGCAGGTGGAAAGTGCACAGTAGCTAGTAGCACATTTTATATCTTTCTGTGTTAAGGAAGATGGATGATATTTTATTTTACATTACAGTACAACATAAAACCTGTGAAAATTTGGAATGGTTGTAAAATGATGGACAGGTATCTTTAGGTAGAATACAGTCCCAGAAGAAAATTGATTATTTAGGGCTGAAAATTTTCAGAAAAGACTAAGGGCTCTTAGAATGTTACTCAGTTCTATGGAAGGACTTTCCTTGCAAACCCAAACAAACCTCAGCGTAGCAAACTGTAGCAGGTCTCTATATCTGTTCATATATCTGTATATTCTGTATATATATATACATATATCTGTATATAGATGTTCATCCCAGGAAAGAGATGTTACTTTTGAGGGCACATCCTTATGTCAGTGCTGCTTCCTTCTCTCTTCTGCTGCTGCCTCTTTGCCCTGTTCTGGCTCTATTCCTCAGCTAGCATGGACTGCGTCATTTGCCCTCACTCCTGGAGAGCTTTGGCTGACTATCTTAAACCTAGAGTATCTGTCACAGTTGAACCACAACTAGTTGCAGGTCATTTATTTAATTTAATTAATAAAATAACAACATCTACAGAATAAGGCTTCTGCCCGCTAATAGTTTGAGTCTCAGGCAGTTGATGCGAATGACCAGTCATTGTGCAATCATTTTCATAATGATATTCAGGGTCAGGCCCAGCAACCAGTCTGTCATACATTAGTGGTAGACATTGGTTCCCTTTGGTACTACAACATAGATGTACACCAGGCAAATGATGAGAGATCATAGGTGGCTAATGAACTCGATGGGGCCTTTAATTAAGATGATGATGGCAACCAAGAACGATTTTCCCTCTGTTAACAACGTATTACAGAAAGAAAAGAAAATCATGTAAAGGAACAACAGAATATAATGGTCAATGTTTCCACTGGATCTAGGAGTCTCTGAATTAGAATTCTTAGAATTCTGTGAATTCTAGATTGCCATTGCTTTAAAAGCGCAGTCGTATGCACTGTCTTGTGGCTGGCAGAGTAAAAGAAACTGCTAATGGATGCAGGTACTAACTGGAGACAAAGGGGCATGATATTTGCTCCATCATGGCATTTTTGTCACTGAGTGCCCCTTTGAATTAATTAGCCATGTCATATTTTAAAGCTAGTTACCACCCTTCCCACTCTGGGGTGAAGAGAAAAAGAGAGAGAGAGAGAGAGAAAGAAAAACAAAAGAAAGAGCAAATTTCAGTAAGCTTAGCTTTGCAAACTCATATCAGATAGGACTTGTGTGCATAGGTGGCTGTTAATACCTACCTGCTTGTTGTGGATCTGCCTTCCTTTAATCTTACACAGCGTAGCACAACAGTCATGTTTTTTTTTCCTTGAAAGTCCTTCCTGCTCCTAGGATCGGCTTTTTTGGTGTACAGGCATTTAAAAGTTTTCCAACATACCAAACTGAAATCCAATTTATCCTCCCTTTTTTTCCCTCCAAATTGATGGTATGCTTCATGTCCAACTTTCCCCATAAAGTTTTGGTCTAGTCTCTGCAGAGCCGACCCTGAGGGTATCGAGACCAATTGCATCTGCTTAGTACTGCTCCTAGTCAGGGCCAAATCAAGGAACAGCACAAAACTATCCATCTCAGAATAGTGCTTTATACCATTTTATGTTTTAAGTTCTTGCCAAGTCTAACATTTTTTTACTGAATAAAAGATGGGTTCTCTCTGCTAGATAAATATTACTACTTGCAGTGAAATTCTGTGTTTTGACTTTTAAAGGTTTGGATGGTCTGGGTCGCAAGTAGTTAAGAAACTCTTTAATTTCTTGGAACATTAGTTCAGCTCTTCCAACCTGTTCACGCTCAGCCTGTGCGGAGTGATGCTAGTGGGAGATTAACCTTCACAGCCGATCCCACGCTATGGCACTTGCCTCGTGCTTTGGATTACTAAACTAGACATCTAAGGGTTTTCAGTATGGACTGCAAAATTTCCTCTGAGGGCTTGTCTGAGGAGTAGTGAATATAACTGGTCTTCAGCTGAAATAATTGTTCGTTATGCCTGATTTACAAGGCAGTTCCCTGTTAAAACTCAACTTTCTGGCTAATTGTGCCTCCTACTGATTTAGATCTGTGATTGCTATTTCTGCACTTAAGTGGTGATGAGGGTTTGGTAACAACTTGTGAATGTAGCACTGAAAAATACTTTCGATTTAGACCTTCCAGAAACTCAATTTTAATATATTTACATAGTCCAAAAGAAGGTAAATTGAAAGAACTCTTCCTATTTCTTTAAATCTGTATTTCCTATGTCGTTTGTAATTAAATTTGTAAATTAATTTGCCTTAAAAGCAAGCCACATGCTCATTTGGCACTGTGTGAATACTCTCTTAGACATGTTCAATTCATGTTTTATGTCAGTCTTTCCTGATTTATAAAACTATAAATACTCTGCCTAGGGAGAATAAAAATAGGCATCGGCTCAGAAAAAGTCAGGAGAAAGCCAGTATACTGTATCACTAAAGCAGGGAGGTTTTGTTGACAAGGGTATGCTTTACCATCACATGTTTTCATGAAGGTGTAAGTACAGAAATTTCCCCCAAATGTGCATCTTTGGTCTAGTCACAGTCAGGTACTCCTTACTGGAGTTTTAAGAAACATTTGGATGAATGAAAACTGTCCCCCTTGAGTGAGGGGTACAGGACCAGGCCTCTCAGTGGCCTCTGTAAGCCCCACTGCCGTAACTGAGACGGTAACTGCTGTACCACTGAGATGGTTAGGATGCCTGAAATGTCTGCGAGCTCTTTTCTCTAGAATACTACAGTACTTTGTTTTTAAAAAAATGTTACACCTATTTATACTGTACGTCACCTCTGAATTTTTAAGAAGAAACACTGAAGGAGGTGGTTACTATAAAACAGAAACTTGATGCTGTGAACTGTCTTAGCACACGTCACAGTGCATGACAGCAGCACTGATCAATCTCTAAGCAAGAAAGACCTGTTCCATTTATTGGACCCACTGTCACTCCCTGCTGCAGCCACCTCTCACACCACCTCTGCTGTTCCCAAGATCGGCATGTATGGGCCCTGGAGCCTGCTCAGAGGCAACTGCAGTGGGTCTCTGGGAGATGCTCCCAGCTGGGCTGAATCCTCTTTGTTACAGAGAGCACAAGGACAACTCACAGCAGCAAAGGGTCTGTCCATTCTCCTTTCCTACCCTGGATGGTGGGAGGGGGCTGCACTGACTGACACTCAGATGTTTTCTGTCTCTTTTTAAAAAAGTCTGCTTCCCAGGCTACTGTCTCCACCAGGATCACAACAGAGATATAAATGCTGCTGATAGGAGCAGGGGTATAAAAGACACTTCAACAAAAACAGGAGAAAGACGTAAGCATGCATTTAACTGGCTAATTTTTGATTTCCACTCAGCACTTCCCAACCACTGGGCCACTGCCACACATACAAGTTGCAGGTTCATTAAATGCACCGTGTCTTCTCTGGGCAAAGCACTGGGGCTTTCCCTGAGTGGCAGTGGTGGTGATTAAGACACAAGAGGTAGGGCAGCAGGTTTTTAAGGGTTACAGTGTTGGAGGAGGAGGTGGATGCAATAAAGAATGAAGCCAGTGATCATCTGACGTTTCTGTAGAGATGATGTTAAGACCAAATAATGAATGGAAAGCCACCTATGGGATGGGGGAAGGAAAGATGCCTCCAGTGGTATCTGAACAACAGCTAGGAAGAGATGGCTACTGATACGGGTAGAAGAGTTCATATTCCATTTTTAGTGGATGAAAATGGGAGAGTTAAACTCTAAAAGCAGAGACAAGGACATTTGGTCCTTGAAATGCAACATAAGTAAGCTTGTTCACATAGCTCTGTTGAGTGCAGGTAAATGTTACTCTAAGTAATACCCTACTGGTATTTTTCCCCATTTCCAGATTTTACCTTGAATACAGCACAAAAATAAAGTCAGATCTTATGCCAGACTAGACTGATCTATAGAGTCACACGTATTTATCAAAGATGTGCACTGCTTAGTGTTAGAATATCATGGCATGAAAGGCTTTATTCTTAAGATGGCTCTGAACAATAATTTTATTAATGTCTGCTCTTTACCTACTGTATTAGACCTAAGCCATGTGCCTTCAAGCCTCCTTGGAGACAAGATGGTGGCAACATTGGTCAGCCCACTTGGGAGAGGGACAGCTGTTGGAGCTGACTGCAGCCCTTGTCAGCCTTAATGACCTGCAGTTGACACCTCATCCCAGCTGCCCTCCTTCAGAGTACAAGTACTGCATTGGAATAATTACTGCGTGTCACCCCCTGTTTCACATGCATTCTCCTCTTAGCCAGCCCAGACACACAAGTGACACGTGACTGGGTGCTAAACTAATGTTGACTCCCTTTCTTTGTGCCTGGGTTTCTGTGCATGTATGTGTGTGTGTAATAGATGGCTCATCTCTGCATGAACACATTTAGTGCTCAGGTAATACCAAGTTACCTCAGTGAGAATCAGACTGCCCTGCTGTCCTTCCTGAACCCTGTCAGGTATAAATCAACAACTCACAAGGTGTCCAGCCTCCCGCAGAGCCTGAGTGGCAGGGCTGGGTGCTTTTATCAGCTGTACAATGCTCCATGGGTCTATTGCTTTCTTGGCTGTGGGTCTCAAGAATACAGAGAAACCTCTTACTACCTCTTTATCCAGTTCTCTACGTCTCTTTGGATTTCTGGGTCCTGTGCCCAGGACATTGTGGTGGTATACAATCAGTCACTTTCTGCCTCCCTGCCACAGCTTGCTCTTTTGTAAGCACCAGATGCCCTTAGCATGCGCATACTCTTCAGCAAATTCTGAGGTAAGTAACTTTCAACATCATTTTAGTGGAGGATCGTTTTGCAGCTTGGCATAGATGGCGTGTATCTTCACAGCTCAGTTTGTCCATCCCTCCTTTTATTCCTCTAGTGTTAAGACTCCTGGACCACATGCATCTTTGCGGATTGCATCCTGTGGTATTGGCAGGTCACCCGTGCAGGCAGGAAGACACTCGAGGTAGAACAGGTGTGGCCAGTGTTCTTGCTTCACCTTTGCAACATTGCATGATGCAATCTGACAGCTATGAATGAAGGTTTTTCTTTGCCTGCTGGACCAGCTGGAAGATCTATATTGAAGAGATGAATGTTCACAGAGAGGGAAAAAATCAAGTCCAATAAAGTCCTGGCTGGGCCCTGCAGAGACTCAAGCTCAGACTGGCTCATCCTTGTTGATGAATCCCTAGGGAGATGGTATGCTTCCTCCTTGTCCCTCCAAAAGGGCAACCTGAGACAGGGATGCAGAGGCCAGCTCCCTCAGTTCTGTGGTCTGAACCCTGCAGTCGATGAACAAACTTCAGTCTCTTACCAGCTGTGTTAAATGCAGACCCCATCCAAACAATTGTAAAGTCATCAGAAAACCGAGAAAAGTGTTGAGTGAAATTACTGACAACCCTTTTTGTCAGTACATACTCAGATACAGCACTTCTGGTGCTTTTGTCAAACATTGCTTTCACTGGAGATCCCCTGAAAAAGCAAGGTTGGCTGTAATGAAATGACTGGTAGAAGGAAGTAGAGTAATAGTGACAGAAAATCACACTCTCTTCACTAAAACTTTTGATTTAGGATTGCTCTCCCCTGTTGTGGTTCACTGTCTGTCCTGCAGAGCCTATGCTAAGAGACATCTTCCTGAGTAACTTAACACTTGTTAACACTTACCACAGAACCTATATGTGCAGTAGCGAAAGTAACAGGAGATATTTCTATTTTCCTATTCACAGTAGATTATATTCTGTGTATAAGGATGACTTTACCTTCTCAGGCTTGTAGAAAAATAATGCTGATTGGTGAGAGAGGAAGTGCTGAATTTCCTTTTGGCATAAGTGGATACAGATCTGTTTAAATCAGTGGTGAGTTTGGTCCTATGCATTTTAGGTTTCTGAGGCTGGTATTTTCAGATGTGCTACTCAAATCTATTTTAAGGGTTCTTCATGCTCTAAGTTTGTGAAGAGCCTGCGTTAGAGTTTTAAAGCACTGCTCTGGAAAGCTATTATCAGTAGACATTAATAATTGAATGTTACACCTTCTGGAAAAGTTGTTTCATCACTGGAAAGTGACCTTGTTAGAAGAGGCACAGGGAAAGAAAGACAT
>KL274847.1:5891-29877 GCA_000699545.1 Podiceps cristatus
CCCCCGCTGATTATCTGCAAATGATCTAATGAGGGAAAGCTCAAAGGGATCAGTAGTTTTGTAGCTGAAGGACTGAGACAAAACGAGTAGAAGCTCAGTTCCACAATATTGTATTTAATTATTTAATATACTTAAATATAAAATCAAATGTTAAGAAAAATGGAGTACCGAGCTATATGTCTTCCCTGCTTTTTTGTCAATATTTTTCCACCTCTATTTAAAAAATAAGTCACACACTTAAATACATAATAGTATCTACAGTTTCAGCATTGAATATAAAACTACAATGACTGTTGTTATAATGTTGTTGGTACCCTGAGATTGATGGAAGTGTTTTGTAGAAGTTGTGCTTAAGGTGTTAAGAATTTATCAAATACCTGTGTGTTTATAAAGAAAAGAGTTATTGAACAGAATTATTAACCTCCAAACTGTACCCTGAATCAGTGTAATCCTGAAGAAAATGGTTAACAATAAAATCAGTTTAAAGTTGCTGGTTATTTAAGATAATGCTTTACTAACACAAGAATAAGAATTTTCTGCTAGTTTTTTTTTTTTTTTTTTCTTTCTCACTTTCATGGTTGGTAGTTGCAGCCTTTCTAAGTATAAATATGTATTTTATGCCATTTTTTAAATTTCATTGTCAGTTAAATCAGCAATAGCACATTCATGTCTAGAATAGAGAATTGTTTCTAAGCTAATAAATTGGAAAACACTGATAAGACCTGCCTTTTTTTAACATTGTCTTTCTTTGTGACCTTCTGCCATATCTGGGTTGAAAATGGACTTAATTGAACAAGTTCCCAGTATGTCAGTTCATTGAGCTTTTTGTTGTCTGTTGTTGACTTAATGCATAGAATTTAAAATTTACTTTCCTTCATTTTCAGAGCAATGATAATGGTCAGTGAAAATCACCCTAGTTCATATGGGAGTGGATATGGCTATGCTATTGCCCTGTTTTTTGTAGTTCTCTCTCAAACGCTTCTCCATCAGTTATACCAGCGTAACAACATGCTTACTGCAGTCAAAATCAAGACTGCAGTTGTTGGCCTGATATACAAAAAGGTAATAATGTGTTCTTCTACTTTTCTTTCAAAACAAAAACTAAACCACTCAGGGTTAAAAGATAATACGCTTACCAGCATGATCAAAACACAGGATGTCACACTGGTGGCAGGATAACAAAGTGACTTTATATTTCCATGATTATATATTTATAATAGTTTGGAATGTCAGTAGTGTTTCTAATACAAGGCTCTAATCCTGAAATTGCATACTTGAGTCAGCCACCTGTACAGACATAATACTGGAGATATATTTAGAAACTGAACTCTTCCTATTTTGATTATGGGTTAATTTCTCAAACTTACTGAATGAAATGGGAAAATTTTTTAAGTTGAAGACCCAGGAAAAAGCAAGGGTATACACGATAACTGTTTTTTACTATATAATAGTAGTGAATATGATAAGCTGAAGTTTGCCATATTGTCTCCTTTGGAGGTTGAAATTTCCCTCCTAATTTTAGTGAATTTGATTTTCTGTTGAGTTGAATACCCAATAGGTTTGTTGGTTTTCAGACTTTTTTTAAAGAATCGCTAACTGCTGTGGAAATCTATCTGTAATTTATCCCACCTTTAATAAGATATGTTGAGGTGACAGCATTGTGAGCTACAAGAGATGCAGGCGCTAATAATGTAAAAGCTCTCTGACCTGCAAAACATTTTAATGTTTACTGTTAATATGTAGCATATGAGATGAAACTGTTTTCTCAGTGCTGAGCCTTTAGTTTACTTTGTTATGAACATGCTACCTTGGTATTTTTACTGCAGTATTTGACTATTAAGCACAAGTTAAAGGAGACAACAAATAATCCAAATCTGAAATAAATTCCTGTCTTTGTTAATTTAAAATATAGTCTCTTTAAACCAATCTTTTGACATAAGACTTCTCAGGTGTTTTCTAACATTTTCCTTATCAGTTGCAAATCTGTTAAAGGAATTGATTCTCTCAATTCATATATCAAGGTGTGTCAGTACATGAGATCATGAAGAGCGGGGAGAGAGGGGAAGAGAGAGAGAGTGTGAGTGCGTGTGTGTGTGTGTATGTGTGTCCTAATTTCAGCCAGGACGGAGCTAGTTTTGTCTCCAGCAGCTCTTGTGTTTTGGATTTAGTATGTGAAACATGGTGACAGCACCTGCTGTTGTTGGTTGCTCTAAACGATTAAGGACATTTTGCAGTTTCCTGCATTTTGCTAAAGTGCAGGTATGAAAACTTGGGAGGGGGCACAGCCAGAATAGCTGATCCAAACTAACCAAAGAGAGAATTCCATACCATAGACGTCATGCCTGGTATAAGAGAGGACTGGCTGGTGGGCCAGTCCCCTTCTTTTTACCTTTTTATTTTTTTCATTTGTTTGGGCCCTTTTTCATTTGTTCATTCGGCTGTTGGTTCCCGTTTGTACCCTCACTTGCTCTCTCTGGAACTGGCTGTTCTGGGATGGCTGCAGGGGAATATTCCTGCTCCCTGGCTGCTGCTTCTTGGGATGGGCTTTTTTGGTCCTTGGGTGGAGAGAAATTGTGCGTTGTTCATTTTATATATTCTATTATCCTTATATATTACCATTATTAACATTATAATTATTAATATATTTTCCTTTGCTGCCCTGGTGAGCTGTTTTTATCTCAACTCACAAGTTTTCCGTTCTCTCTGATTCTTCTCCCCACCACACTGGGGAGGTGGAGAGTGACCAAGCAGCTGCGTGGTATTTGGTTATAATCTGGGGTTAAACCAGGACAATGTGACTGTCTATCTGTCATTCCCAAAATACCTGGGACTTGTGGTATCTGCCTGCCACACTGAGATTATGTATGTGCTTGCTGGAAAGCCTGCTGTTGCTGATTCTTGCACTGGGAGCTTCTAAGCCAGGCCAAAGCTGAGGCTTTCAGTCCCCTTTGTGCTGTGTTCTCCTGTTTATTTACTATAAAGAGTTGCAAGTCTGTTTCACTGAGTTCAGCTTTGTTCTGAATGTTGTCCTTTTAGCTTCTTCTGGGCAGCTACACCAATCAAAATTGTTGATTTTTGCAACCTCTGTGTTTTCTGGTTGCAGGCCTTAACTTTAGCAAGTTCCTTACGGCAAAACTATGGAACTGGGAAAATTGTTAACCTGATGTCAGCAGATGCTCAGCAACTCATGGAGCTAACTGTAAACATCAACCTGTTGTGGTCAGCACCTTTTCAGATCATCATGGCTGTTGTCTTTCTCTGGAAAGAACTTGGCCCCTCCGTCCTAGCAGGTGTTGCAGTGCTTCTTTTGGTTATACCTATAAATGCGCTCATTGCAGCCAAAGTAAAAAGACTGAAGGTGAGATATTTAAATAAGCATAGTAAGGAGAGGTTGAGCTGTCATAATACGGGAATGAAGGTGGGGGGAAATTATGCATGGATAAGAATACTATTGGTACATCTAAATCAAACTCAGAACAAACAGTGCCAAGCTGCATCTGGTTTTCGTTGAGGGGGAAGCATAACTGCAGTAAGACAGCCATATGTTTGATAGCTCAACTAGTATTTAGGTTGGACACCTACATTTTCATTATACTAAAACAATACTTGTGTATTATTAAAAATTACCGTATGACTCAATTTAGGAAACAGCTATGGTTTTGCATATTACATGAGTTAATTCCATTAAATAAGGGATTTTGTAGGATTATGGCCCCCTTCCACTTTTATTATTCAGGCTAAGCTGCTCGCTCAAATTTAGCACATTCTTCACAGATTATGAGAATTCCCAGAGAGGTACTGCATGTGTTTGGACTTCTGCTTCTTTGATGCTACAGTTCTGTTGGCACTGTATTGCCTGTTACTATGACAATTTCTTTGAGCTCCACTGGAAAAAAAATACTGCAACCATACGTTTTGCATTGCTATCAAGGCAATTACTTTTCTGTGTCTTACTCTGCTTTTGAGGTGCAACATGCAGTGTTATCTGATGATTTTTTTTACTACATATATATCTGAAACTTAAATAACTGCAGTGCAGTGTGTTTTTCAGCAAGGTAAAAAGAGCATAAAAGGTATTTATTGCCTATAGTACACCATATTTTACTTTCCATTTTTTTTTTTCTCATTGAAAAATGAAAACATTACTGTCTTTTAACCAGAAAAGCCAAATGAGGTATTCAGATCAACGAGTCAAGCTACTAAGTGAAATGTTGCATGGAATAAAGGTAATGTCACAACTAATAAGGGTTTGGGGTTTTCTGTTAGAATGTAAAGACAGAAAGTAAGTTATTTAAAAACCTAAGGTTTTATGAGGAATATTTCAGCTGATAATGATTGAAGTTTAAAGAGAAAACATTTTAACATAATATGCTTAAAGTGGTTTTGGAAAATATTTACCGTTTTAATTTAATTTGAAAAACTTACTGTCCATGATGCATTAATTCTACTACAGCATTTTTAATGAAAATGTAAAATAAGTTTATAGATGTCTGAAAGCCTTTAGCAGAGTGAAATTTTAGTGTAGAAGAAAAGCACTTTCAAAAGGTGTCTCATTTTCGTTATTTATCCTGTTTGGAAATAAACCAGCTCATCATTTATGATATATAAGGGGCAAGTTGACATCTGAAGAATTAAGAGTGACTGGAGTATATCTTCCATAAGAATAACCTAACTTAGAGTTATCTCAGGTCTTACTTTGTTTGTAAAACATTCACATTTTTGTAGTTTGGCATTGCTGGATATTTGAAAATGACATTTGGATCTTAAGCTTATTTTTTTAAGCATGATCACTGCTTTTTTGTTTTATTAAAATATGTTTGTTTGATTGTCTAGATCCTCAAACTTTATGCATGGGAACCTGCATATCAAAGGAAGGTCATGAGCATTAGAGAACATGAAATGGATGTTTTGAAGTCATCTGGGTATCTGACAACTTACTCCATGCTGACATTGACGTGTATTCCTTTTATGGTTTGTTTTATAAAAATATTAATTCATGTAGGACTGTTCTCATGGTCCATATTGCTTTAGTAACTGGCTCACAAATGTTGCCTCACAGTATCTCAAAACATGAAATTTACCAACACAATATATTTGAATTCTCAGGTTCTAATAGCTGGAGAAGAAAGAGAGAGATTATGAATTGACCAAGCTTTTAAAGACCTCTGTTAGAAAGTCAGAAACCGAATCCAAAGCTCCCAAATCTCATTTCACTGTTTTAATCATACTATTTCTATTGCATGGAAATCAATTACTTCCTTTATACTTCTCCTTTTTTAAGTTTGAAGGGAATGCATTTTTGATCTGTAATTTTTAGCTATCTTGTCTCAAACACTAAACCTCTAAGTACATGGAAAAAAAACCCAAAACCAAAACATAACCAAAAAATATGAACCAAATTCACCCTAGCCTTGTTTCAGTGGAAATCTGTCAGGAATGCATTCAGATATTTGGATCTTTAAAACCATCTGTTAAACTCCATTAGAAAGTAAATGGAGACTTCAGGGCCTTGGGTAACTGGTTAAGGAATTAAGGGGCACAAGCAGTGTTTTCCTTTATCCTTCCAGTTGCAGGGAGTGATGAAGGAAGAAACAAGAAGAGCCAGCAGATTGATACCAGCTCCGAGCCTGGTGTCACTGGCAGAATTTGGGGGTTTTTGATCATGGATTGGTTCATGTGACACCAGGCCTGCTGGCGACAGATGGGGTACACCTGTCTCAAAGCGGGGAAAAGGATCTTTGCACAGGAGTTAGCAGGGCTCATTGAAAGAGCTTTAAACAAGATTTGAAGTGGGAAGGGGATAAAACCTTCGCTAGAAATGAGCCTGTGGGTGGCACACCAATGTATGAGGGATAGCGGTCTAGTGAGGTCCTTCGGTCTTCCATCTCAGTGAAGGCAGGGGATGGAGATACATGTGGCAGCAAAGACACAAGGGTTATTGGTGTGTTAGAAACCAAAGAAGTGCCTGAGAAATGGTCATGTAGGAATTAGGGCTTCTCCCCCCAGAAAGGTGGCAATATCAATAGCCCAACTGTTGCTGATGCACAGAGCATAGGCAACAGACCGGAGAAGCTGGAAGCCATTGTGCAGCTGGAAAACTATGATATGGTTGAAATCACAGAAATGTGCTGGGATGACTCGCACAACTGGGAGTGCTGCAATGGATGGCTACAAACTCTTCAGAAGGGACAGGCAAGGAAGAAGAGGCAGTGGGGTAGGCCTACGTGTCAGGGAGTATTTTAACTGTCTAGAGCTTGATGATGGTGATGAAAGGGTTGAGTTTTTATGGGTAAGGAGCAGGGGAAGCAGATATTGCGGTGGGAGTCTGTTATAGACCACCCAACCAGGATAAAGAGACAGGTGAAATATTCTGTAAGCAGCTGGGAGAAGTTTCAGAATTGCTAGCCCTTGTTTTCATGGGGGACTTCAACTTACCAGATGTCTGCTGGAAATACAATATAATGGAGAGGAAACAGTCCAGGAGGTTCCTGAAGTGTGTGGAAGATACCTTCTTGACACGGTGAGGGAGCCAACTAGGGAAGGCGCCCTGCTGGACCTGTTATATGTGAACAGAGAATGACTTGTGGGTGATGTGATGGTTGGAGGCTGTCTTGGGCATAGCGATCCTAAAATTACAGAGTTTTCGATTACTGGAGAAGTAAGGAGCAGGGTCAGCAGAACTGCTACCTCAGACTTCCAGAGAGCAGACTTCGGACTCTTTAGGGACCTGGTCAGCAGAGTCCCTTGGGACGCAGTCTTGAAGGGCAACCAGGAGTCCAGGAAGCGTGGACATTCTTCAAGAAGGAAATCTTAAAAAGTGCAGGAGCAGGCCTTCCCTATGTGCCAAAAGGTGAGCCAATGGGGAAGAAGATTGGCTTGTCTGAACAGAGAGCTTTGGCTGGAACTTGAAGGAAAAAAAAAAGTGTATTGCGTTTGGCAGAAGGGGTAGGCCACTCAGAAGGACTACAAGAATGTCATAAGATTATGCAGGGAGAAAATTAGAAGAGCCAAAGCTCAACTATAACTTAACCTGGCTATTTCTGTAAAAGACAATTAAAAATGTTTCTGTAAATACATTAGCTACAAAAGGAGTGCTAAGGAGAATCTCCATCCCTTACTGGATGCAGGAGGAAACATAGTGACAAAAGGTAAGGAAAAGGCTGAGGTACTTAATGCCTTTTTTGCTTCAATCTTTCATAGTAAGATCAGTTGTTCTTCAAGTACACAGCACCCTGAGCTGGAAGATAGGTGAGGGGAGCAGGATGAAGCCTCCATAATCCAAAGGGAAATGGTTATTGACCTGCTACACCACTTAGACACACACAAATCTGTGGGGCTGGATGGGATCCAGGCAAGGGTACTGAAGGAGCTGACGGAAGTGCTCACCAAGCCACTTCCAATATTTATCAGCAGTCATGGCTAGCCAGGGAGGTCTCAGCTGACCAGAGGTTAGCAAATGTGGTGTCCATCTACAAGAAGGAGGATCTGGGAAACTACTGACCTTTCGGTCTGACCTGAGCAGGTCATCTTGAGTGCCATCACGTGGCACGTACAGGACAACCAGGTGATCAGGCCCAGTCAGCATGAGTTTATGAAAGGCAGATCCTGCTTGACCAACCTGTTCTCCTTCTATGACAAGGTGATCTGCTTAGTGGACGAGGGAAGGGCTGTGGATGGTTAATCCAAAGGGAAATGGTTATTGACCTGCTACACCACTTAGACACACACAAATCTGTGGGGCTGGATGGGATCCAGGCAAGGGTACTGATCAGGCCCAGTCAGCATGAGTTTATGAAAGGCAGATCCTGCTTGACCAACCTGTTCTCCTTCTATGACAAGGTGATCTGCTTAGTGGACGAGGGAAGGGCTGTGGATGTTGCCTGCCTATACTTTAGCAAAGCCTTTGAGACTGTTTCCCACAGCATTCTCCTGGTGAAACTGGCTGCTCATGGCTTGGATGGGTGTACTCTGCACTAGGTAAAATACTGGGTGAATGGCTGGGCCCAAAGAGTTGTGGTGAATGGAATCAAATCAGTTGGCAGATGGTCATAAATGGAGTTCCCCAGGGCTCAGTGTTGGGGCCAGTTCTGTTTGATATCTTTATCGATGATCTGGATGAGGGGATCGAGTGCACCCTCAGTAAGTTTGCAGATGACACCAAGTTGGGTGGGAGTGTTGATCTGCTTGAAGGTAGGAAGGCTCTGCAGAAGGATCTGGTTGGGCTGTATCAATGGGCCAAGGACAATTGCATGAGGTTCAACAAGGCCAAATAATGGGTCTTGCACTTCAATCACAACAATTAAATTCCTGAGATGGGAAAGTTATTTCATGTAGTGTCATGTGTATCTGGTTGGGTCAAACACAGTAGCCATGATTTTTGCTCACTAAAAGTATAGTATTCCTGAGTATTGCAGCTATGCAATAATTTCCATGTGCAGCAGTTACAAAGTCCCTGTTTATACATGAGCAGAAATAAGATTCTACACCTTTCAAATGCAAACAAAAATACTATATCTCTATAAATTTTAGTTGTAATGTGATCTTGCTTCTGGATATATCTTTTTCTTTTTTAATTTAAAAGGTCTCATTGGCTACATTTGGAGTCTTCTTTCATCTGAACAAAGAGAATATTTTAACAGCAACTAATGTTTTTACATCTATTTCTTTATTTAACATTCTGCGTCTGCCTTTGTTTGATTTACCGTCTGTGATCTCTGCTGTAGCACAGGTAAACTTATTATGAGCAATTGCTATAAAAGGCTGATGTGTTTACTCTGTCATGTTTCATCTATTTCTAGGGGTGATTAAGTCATTTAATTATTTTAAGTTACATTTTATTGACATGAAACTGCACAGTATTTTTATGGAATGAGCAGCATGAAGGCTGTTTAAAGGATCTCAGTTTTTTAAGTAGAATAAAAATAGGGTAGCACACCTAATTGTGACTGAGCTTTCTGTTTCTCACTTTTCTTCCTTCAGTGGCCTAGACTCAACTTCTGCTCCTGCTCTCTTAACTTCTGTTTTTCATAGTCCACCAAAGATAAAGTATGAACAATTTGGGGCTGCACATGTTTAAATCACTCGTTAATATATTGGAGCCCTTGGTACCAAGTTGGGGAGACCCATTGTGAACTATAAAATATTTTTGTCAAGTCAGCATTGAGGGAAGTAGAGAAAAAAGGAGCAGAGCTGCTGAGGATACCGTATGAGCAACCTTCAGTACTACTGGTACACCAGGAGGGTTACCGTATGAGTTGGGAAGTTCTAGATTTTAAGATTCTGTTATGGGTATATTATATGAGCTGCTCATGAATGTACTCTGTCACAGCTTGTACGCAACTCACCTTTTTGTAAGGAAGGGGACCACTGTGAGGAGATACTCATCCTGATTTGATTGCATTTATGGTTACTATCATAGAATCATAGAATTGTAGGGGTTGGAAAGGACCTCAAGAGATCATCGGGTCCAACCCCCCTGCCAAAGCAGGCTCCCTAGGACGTATCACTGAGATAGGCGTCCAGGCGGGGCTTGAATATCTCCAGTGAAGGAGACTCCACCACCTCCCTGGGCAGCCTATTCCAGTGCTCTGTCACCCTCACTGTGAAGAAGTTTTTCCGCATGTTGGTGCAGAACTTCCTGTGTTCCAGCTTGTAGCCATTGCCCCTTGTCCTATCCCCACAGACCACTGAAAAGGGGCTGGCTCCACTGAAAAGGGGCTGGCTAAACTATATCTTATCTTATCTTACTATACCGTAAGATAAAAACCTTGGCTTTTCCTAAGGCTTACTTCTAATATCTTAAAAATTAGCACAAGTGTAAATTAATCTCACTTTGTCACAGCACAGTGATGGACATCTCATGATGTACTCACGGTAAAATGATATCTTCATTATATGAAAAGAGACTTACTGTGTGCTATTTCTTTAAAAAACAAACAAAAAAAAATCAAACTACTAAAGTATTTTCACCACAGGCTTATGAAAACAAACTAATTGAGGCAGAGGAACCAGACATTGAAAGATTAACTGTATCTTTTAATGCTGAATATATCAAGTATGCTGTGTTACATTATAACTACGAGGAGTAGATCCTCAGGAAAAAAATACACTTATTTATGAATTTAGGTTGTTCAGTACTTTAAAGAAAATAATTTTTAAACACCTTTTTTATATCTTCAAGTAAGACAGGGATTATGTCTTGCTATGTAATCTAGAACTATTAAAATATTATTTAAAAATTTATGGAGCAGAAACATGTTGTAAATATCATATGTTCATCTTGCAGACCAAAGTTTCTCTGAGCCGTTTAGAGGATTTTCTGTGTGCTGAGGATCTTAACCCTGAGGATGTCAATACAAACTACAGTGGAGGTAAGCAGTAGTTACTAATTTTTTAATTGGTCATGAGTTTATATGGATGATCATTAAGAAACATAACAGAGGGGATGGATTAGCATCTCTTTGTTCTTTTCTCTTTACTGCAACAGATCATGCTGTTGGGTATATAGGTGCTTCTTTCCGCTGGGAAAAAAATGGCCCACCTGTCTTAAAAAAGTAAGGTATTTCTTACTTATTTTTATGAGCTCCTTTGGCAGAATGTGATGTCTATAGAGATTTTGTTCAGGTTTAATGTATTCTGATTCAGACCAGTTCATGATGTTACATACCAAAAACATAAATTATTATTTCCAAAGTATCCCATGTATCACATTCTCAGTTTGCTCTGGAAAGTCAAATCTGACCTGGTGTTGCTGATGCTCCAAGAGGAAGCACATAAAAGTGTATGTTCCCCAACACAGCACTTTAGAAGTGCTGTGGGAAGCCAGTGCTCTTCATTCCATCTTCCTTTCCATCTTCCTTTCCTACCACCTCTCCCCTCAGTTTGCACAAAGGAAATTTAACTGCAGTATCCATTTTTCCTGAATTGCATTTTGGGGAGCATTAACTGGCAAGTTGCCCTTTTGTTGGTGCAGCATATTATATTGCCTACAAGTAAGCTAAGGTGTTTTATAGTCTTGCATTGAATACTGATCTTAAAATTGGGCTGTGGCTTCCTTAGGAAAGAACAAACAAACAAAAGGTTTGCTTTTCTTGCAGGGGTCTCTCTTGCCTGAAAACACCCCTCTTTTTATTTTTCATTTCTTAACAAGGTATTTCTTAGGTGTAAATTCAGCTATGCTTAAACTGCTGTGCAATTAGCACACTGGAGTGTTAGTAAGGAAATGGAGTAACCAGGCTCTGGAGTGAAATGAAGAACCGATTTGATAGGCTGTATACAGCTGTTAAATTTTACTACAGGCAGCCAAAGAGGTCACAACCCACCCAGTCTAACCCTCTCACCATGCTGTCTACCCTGTTCTTCTCAGAGCTGGAGGGATCATTTCCCATAACATGGCATTGAGCATCTACATTTCAGCCATCATCTCTGGATAATATATTGCAGGCTATGAGGTGCCTTCAGCATCATATACAGATATCATTGAAGTCTGGTATGGTCTCTGGGTACATCTTTCTCTGCTTCATTTATAGTCCCTTCAGACTGGAGCATGCTTATCTTAGCATAGGGCCTTCAAATCAGAGCACACTTAGATCCAGATAGCAGAGCGTACAGATACAGCAAGTGTGTCTCCTCGTATGCTAAAGTTTATGAGTACATATTGTACTTATTTTGACAGCAAAATATGCAGATGATGAAGGGCAGCTTTTAGTTACCTGAACGGCTATTTTTTCCTTAAGAGGGATCACACACTGGCTACAGTAGATGCTACATGACAAGTCTAGCAGTTGATTGTCAGAGTAAGACAGAACGTGAATCACAGGCCTGAGAAGAATGTAGTAAGACCACTTATTGGTTAGACTGTCTCCCATTTGATTTTATTGTGACCAGATGAAAGCATAACATCTTAACTTGCAGACAAAGAAATGCTTAAAGTCCTTACTGCAAGTTTCTGAATAGTACATAGTCAAAAGATGTGCAAACTGAAGTACTAGTTTCTCATCATTCTGAGGGTAAAATAGAGTATTTCTTTCTTACAGTGACCACAACCCATACAAGATGGCGTATTTACAAAGGGGATAACTAATTTGTCGTCTTTGATATTTCCAGCTTGAGTGTCAGCATTCCTGAAGGATCTCTAGTTGCTGTTGTGGGACGGGTTGGATCTGGAAAGTCATCTTTTCTTTCTGCTATACTTGGAGAAATGGAGAAACTTGAAGGAACAGTTCAGAGAAGAGTAAGATTGTCTGTCCATGTTCCCCTGCCCTGCCTCACTCCTCAATACTTAAACAAAACTGCTTTTGAAGGTGCAGTTTTTCCTCCACGACTATTTATGGCTGTAGAAATACTGGCAAGGGTAGCTCCAGCTTCTTAAATCTTCAAAGAAAAGTAACACAGTGATACTTTGTTATCAGTGTAAAATTTTTTATTTGTTTTCAACCTAAGTGATTGCAAAGCTATTTTCAGTTTTTTACAATCTATATAATTCAGGGCAAAAATCATGAGTGTTTAAGTCATATATTGAGCCTAAACATTGAATGGTTGCTGGTTTTCAACAGGTGTACAAACATGGCCCACTTGGAGCAGTTATAAACTGTTGTAGAAGATGATTATCTATCTTGTAATGGCTTATGTGTAGAGAAGATACAGGATATGGAAACACAGGGAAAAGTTGAACAGAGATGGAATTAAGGTGCTGGCTCTCCTAGTGACAGGAAACTCTGCAGCTTAACTTGTCTTGTAGTTACATAGAGCAGTGAAATTCCCCATCCCAGAATATAGTTTAGGAAAGTTTTTTTGTATGTTATAAATATAGAGGAGGTTAACCTCCGATGACAGACTCCAGTGCTTGAACCAATAAATATGAATAGGTAAGCAGAATACCAGTTAATCTGTTTGCAAGTGGATAGGGCAACATCAAAAAAGTGCTTCAGCCTTGAATATAAGTGTTGAACAGGAATCCACTCCTATGGAAATCTAGTACAGTATCCCGTCACTGTTGGGAATGGGGGAAGAATATGAAGTTAACGGGTTCAGGATCTGAGAGTAGTAAGTAATGGGAAAAAGATCATCTGTGTTGAATCTAATAAGGAAGGTATATACCAAACAAGTGTATCTATACAATCAATTTGTTGTAGTATTTATAGATTTTCACAGAGCCTGTAGCTTAATGTAAGAAAAGATCTAGGAGCACTTCCAGTTACCATTCCTATCCTGTAACCTTAATTTCTCATGGCTGACACATTCCACATCTTGTTATGCAAAAATACAATCAAACTGTATTGTTATATTTACTAAATACACACCCATTTTGCTGTATATAAATCTTAGAATGGATGCCTGTTTGTCACTGAGATCTTTCCCCGAAAGACTTTGCTAAATATATGTCATAGCTCTGTCAGTTTTATTCAAAGTATGTGCTCTTACAACAATTATAGGCAAGCTGTTATACAGGAATATTCAACAGATTTGTTTTTATTACCCAACTTAGTCAAAATTTTAACAGTGTAATAATGCTCAAGTTTTGGAAGTAATTCCTGATTATTTTGAGGTAAGGCTGGAATTTCAAATGTATTTTTAAATGCTATTTTTTATGCCAGAAATCCCAAGTAAAAAAAATGTTTCCAATTCGTTTTAGGGTTCAGTGGCATATGTATCTCAGCAGGCTTGGATTCAAAATGACAGTTTACAAGAAAATATTCTCTTTGGTGCAAATCTAAATAGACCGTACTATGAACTTGTTTTAGAGTCGTGTGCTTTACTGCCAGATTTGGAACAATTACCGAATGGAGACCAGACAGAGATTGGAGAAAGGGTGAGAATTTGAGGTGTCAGAAATGATCCAATAAGTTAAGTTACGGCTTTTATTGTTGACGAATCAGTGCTCAGCCAGGTACATCTAGCACATCTCCTTACTTAACTCTCTTACTTTGAACTTAACTTCTGTTCAAACTCTGAACTCTTAATCCGGCTCTTTTCTATACAGAAGTTTGAGTCAGCCCTGTCCTGTTCTCCAAGGGTTTCCTCTATACTACAAAAATGCCTGTATGACTGTAAATAGTTATTTTTTAATTTTCCAAAGTACTTTGCATTTGCCTGTTTTGGAATGGGAATTTAATCAACAGAACCCGAACTTCGTTCTAATTACTTGAAAATCCAAATGTTACCTTTCTGTTTTCATATCTAATATAAAATTTACTTCGATTACCTGAAAAAAAAGTGATACTTTGATCTTCTTCAGTATTTCCTATTTAATAGGGGATTATTTTGGCTTTCTTTTCTTAGGGTGTCAATATAAGTGGAGGGCAGAAGCAGAGAGTGAGTCTCGCTAGAGCTGTATACAGCAACGCTGACTTGTATCTTCTGGATGACCCCCTGTCTGCTGTAGATGTGCATGTTGGGAAACACCTTTTTGAGAAGCTAATTGGGCCTTCAGGTCTCCTAAAAAAAAAGGTAAAGTAGAGTGGCTTCCATTCAATTTGGGGGTGAATTGCTTTGTACAGTACAACAGACACAGTAAAAGTCCAGTCATTCTGCAAAAGTTCATCTCTTACCTAGTGTGTTGATGAAAATTATTCTGAATAAAGAGGCTAAATAAAAAGCACAGCTGATTGTACCAATTTGAAGCCTATTGGGTAGATGTAGCACAGACCAAAAAAAAAAAAAAAAAGTCAACTGGCCTGACCTGGGAGCCGGAAAAATTCATATAATATTTGTTCATTATTTCTTTACTGGCAGTTTTTGAGGAGCGCTGTGATCTGTGTATAGAAGGCGGGGTGGAGCCTTTTGTGGTCAGTCTTGGTGCCTCTCTGCAATAAAGAGGTTACAGCCGGTATGGCTTATAAAAACAAAGGCTTCTCGTTGAGCAAAGAAATTCCGAAGGGAAAGTGGAATCAGAGGGATAGATTCTCCCATTTAAAAACTGTTGATGTGGGAAGGTAAGAGAGCTTGTAAAAAATCTCTCCTCGGTGTTATGAATTAGTAGAGATTATTCCCGCTGGCTGATACCTGCAAAACACATGTATTACTATGAAATACTTACTATTATAAATATGTTACTTACTATGAAGTAAGAGTTGTTTACTTTCCCTCTCTCTCCCTTTTCTTAATTTACCTGCTCCATGGGTTATAAGTATCTGGCAGAAGTAAGTACTTTAGTAATGGTAGACTTGTAAGCAGATTCAATATTGAGACTATGAAACTACACGTAGTAATTAAAAGCTGTAGTATATACCTCTTCTCTTTACAACCTAATCTAAACCATTCCTGAGCAGGATACACATTAAAAAACAGGTAAGTACAAGTAATAGCAAGTAGCTGTAAGCGTAAAGTTTGACATTACAAAGAGCAATTAAGAGTAATGTAGTAAAGTAGGCAATAGATAATAATAATAAAGTATACAAATCACTGAGCAAAATCCCAGAAAAATTCCATCATATCATTCCATCTATCATAATGTCTACTTTCAATATATGTTTTGTATTTATATGGTAAAATAGAAAACATTGTGTTTCAGACTCGTATATTGGTGACCCATAGCCTAATGCTCCTGCCTCATGCTGATCTTATAATAGTAATGGAAGAGGGCAGAATAAGTCAAATGGGAACCTACCAAGAACTCATTTCAAAGAGAGACAATTTTGCTGACCTTCTTCAAATCTTCAGTTCAGAGTATACAAGTGAAGAGAGAACCCCAATGGAAGGTGAAAAAATTTATATACTGTGTTCCCTTAGTGTTTTTTCTTTTCATTAAAACTTCTGAAAATATTCCTCCTCCCCTCCCTGGAAATAAATAGAATAATTGCTGGAAAATGTAGAGCATTCCTGTCTACATTTTAATATAGAATTATAGTTATAAACTGAAAAAAAAATCAGGCTTTAATGTCTTGAGATAAATGCTTTACTCTTTCAGCTAATGAATGTATGATAAAGCTGCCTTATGCAGCTGTTTTCTACTTTTACATACTGTATTAATTACCTGCTAAAGTTACCTGATTCTGCTAAGGATTTATCACCCAATAAATAACTTATGGACAATTGAAAATTATCTTGCAACGTCAATGATTATGTCCTGGTTTATATTGGATACTTCCTCTTTCCAACACCTTAGACTGCTGTAATCATGGAGCCATTAAAAAAATAAAAAGAAACTTTTAGTACTGTTATGCCAACTTTTAGTACTTTTAGCCAACAAGTAGACAGCATAAACAAACAAATAACTGCATAGTACCTTAAAAAAGCATACTTAACAAATTATTCACATGGATTGGGACTCAACTTACTTCTGTACTGGAGTTGTTCAATGTGTGCTCTTTATAAAGTTGTGGGAAAGAAATACTTACATTGAAAATGCAGTCTGTTTGAACTGCTTTCATCACGTACTTCAGGAGGACGTTAATTGTGGTTATTTGATTTTGAGAGAAGGAGTTTCTCCACATGACACAGAACAGTCCTATAACAGATAAGTGACTGCAGATGTTTGTAACGCTGGTTTCCAGTTAGCTTAGCAACTCTTAAATTGAGCCTGTAATAAGTACAATGCACAATATTTTTGCCTTATAAATTCAAGCCCTATACTGGAGCCAGCACTCTAAAATATTGGCTGGGGTTGATGGGGAGGAGTGGAAAGACAGAACAGCAAATTTGCAAAAGGCAGCAGTGGGCAGTCTTGAGTTAGCTGTGTTGGGATGAAGGTGTGAGGTAGGGAGTGTTTTTCATGAAGGATAACAAAGAGAGGGAAGGGGAACCAAAGCAATGAGGAGAAGAAACAGCATGCAATGTGTCATACAGAATTGTACAGCAGAGGTACATGCAGCAGGATGGATGTATGTAGAAAACTTACCTTTTTCTTAACAGATCTGTTGACAAAAATAACATCAAATACGGAAAAGAAGAAAAAAATCCATTCCTGGATTGAAGTGTTGATGCCTTTCATTAACACACAAAGTACAGCAAGCTTGGCTTTCCAGCTATGATGCAAGAAGACTTTGAGATAAACACTAATGTTAGTATTTGCAGGAATACTAATACTTTAACGAAGCAAGAATGGAATTCCAAAGAGACCCTAGGCTCATGGGGGAGACTGACCTGCTGTCACGGTTCTGGCATTTGGTCATAAATGTGTCTGTCTTGTGTAGTAGCTGTCCTAAGACTAAGTTGACCTAAGGAGTTTACAATTTAAAGTATTCCCATTCATCATTTTGTCCCTGTTCTTTATTTCTAGCTTCTTGTACTGTACCTGTCTACTCATGGTATAATACTGAAAAGATTTTCTTACTTTTTTTTCCGTTATAGTGAGTTCCTCAAAAGAAGAGGGCCAACTGGAAAGGAGTATGCAACAAAAAGAACTGTTGAAACATACAGAGTAAGTATTAAAAAAAACAAATAAAAGAACCATTGCTTAACTGATGCAATGCTAGAACAACCCTAAATGCTGAAGGCTGTGCCACTATCCTTCACTGTGTAAACATAGGGTAAGCCTAAATGCCTTTTAGCATTTGGCTGGAGAGTGTGTATCTGGAGCTCATCTGGTTTCACTTTATGCGAAAGAAATCTAGTTAATGTCCCACATGAGTTCCAGGAGTCCAGTTCATGGGGTGCTTCACTGTGTCAACCAAAGTACATTAAGCAGCAATTTGGCTTCTTGGTGTATTAACAAGTTGTTTATGCTTTTTGTTTTTCCACTGTAATATTGATTTGTCTTTTTCCACCTTTCGAATAGTTGAATGACCTCCTAAAAGAATTTGTAAAGCACCGTAGTGGTATATTTGCAGTGGTAGAAGATAGCATAAAGATGAAGCAGAAGAGACTCAACCTAGCAAGTTCAGACAATCCAGGACACTTAAGCTTAACTACCCCAGTCCAGAAGTAGTAGAATTGGATGTGTCAAATAGTAAGCCCTAATCCTGGGCCCAGACAAGGGCTGAGACCCAAGTTGCACCACACTATATGCTTCAGAAAAGGGCCATCTTGCATCTCTAGCTGATGGCTATGCAGGGCAAGCTCAGTTTTGCCAACATAGAATTAATTATACAAGGAATGCAAAGGCCATACCTAGTACGGTCTTCTGACCATAATGTTATTTTAACAACAAAAATAGCACAGCTGAGGACAGTTCATGTCTCTACAGGAAAAATTTACAAGATTTTATAGTATCCATTTTTGCTTGGGAATAAACGGATACATTCTTTGTATGATGATTCGCAAGAAGGTTTGAAATTGTTTCTTGTTTGCAGTTCATCCTTTGATCAATGGAAAATACTCACTAACAGTAAAGAAAAAGTTGCCACTGGTGGTGTAAGTATGACTAATAGTAATGGCTTTGACATTTGTTTTTATAAAAATATATTATTTTACAGTTGCAGTTTTATGTTTCTTGTTAAGGTTGCCTGACATCTCATTACTGAATTTAAAGTAAATCTTACAGGTTTTTACCAATTTTTAAGTATGTAGTCTGAGATTTTCTATTTTGATGATTGCTACTGGGTGTATTTTCATATTATATCTAGGTCTAGTCTGTTTTGCATATTTCAGAAAGAAGACGATGAAAAAGGATTTTACCTCTGTTAGAAAAGCATTCTGTCTATCTTACCTTTATGAATTTTAAATAGTTGTGTGCTGGAGCAGAGACTAGAAATTTTGCATGGCAATACTGCTGCTGTACTGTATTATGTTAGAAGCACACTTTCTGCAGTTGACATTAAAAAAATCTGCCAGTTGCTAGGGTGAGGGGAAAAGAACTAGTGAAACAGAGTGTGGAGAAAGTCAAAACTTCTAGGGAAACTATGGTTGAATTAAAATAAGAACAGGGCAAGTGGAGAGGGGAAGAAGGTATGAGTTTCTAGTAAGACGGTAGAAATAAGTGCTTGAAAAAAATGAGTTTGCAGAAGAGACAGAATAGTTTATGCCAACTAGTGCTCATTTGACTCCAGACCCTGTAATGAAATCCAAGAATCTGTCATTATTCTGTTCCTACCAGTTCTACCTTTCAAGTGGCCTAGCTGAGTTTGGCCCCATTAGTCCTCATCTACACCAAGGATGAGAACTTTCTCCTGCTGACACTAATTTCCTTGGCTCCAGTACCCCAGAGTGGCAGTTCTAAAGCGTCTAGTTCCATTGATGAATAGAGTAAGATTTGCTTCATGCAAACTGCTCAGGAATTGCACTCTTATTTGGTTGGTTGGTGCTTTGTTTTGGTTTTGTTTGTTTTATATAATCTACACATGTAAGATATATTTTAAGTCTGACACTGGAAAGTATCACAGGCAAGGTTGCCTATGATATGTATCGTTAAAGAGCAGAGTATAATAGAAAAGGGAACCTTTTAACAGTATGATTTTATATACCTGAATTATCAAATTAAATTAAGAAATCCTTTAGATTTATTCTGAATGTCATGTGTCCAGTTCCCATTATATCATGTGTATTTGCCTTCAACAATGATAATGATTTTAAGAGTAACTGATTTTTTTTATATATATATATTCTTTTTTCATACATATTTAGATGAAAATGTCAGTTGTTTTGAAATACCTCCAAGCCTTCAACTGGCGATGGATGTGGCTAACAATAGCTGCTTATTTAGGACAGAATGCACTAGCCATTGGTCAAAATCTATGGCTTAGCACCTGGACTGCGGAAACAGCAGAAGTTAGTGATCTCACAGAATGGAAACAATCACAAAACTATAAACTTCGTATCTATGGGCTTCTGGGATTCCTACAAGGCAAGGATGAGCATTTATGACTCTCTTCTCACGATTTGCCAAGTCTGATCTGCTTGAATGTGTATTAGTAAAGAAATAATACTGCTTGTTTCATAAACAGAATTATATGCAACACAGTATAATAATTACACCTGGGAGAGGAGAACAGATACACAGACATGTAGAAGATGATACTTCTGTGAATTCTTGTTTAATATTATGATACTTCTGTGAATTCTTGGAACATCCAAGTGTAACCTAAGAAGTTATGTTGGCATCTCAGTGTTGATGTGTAGTGGCATGCTAGCATGAGAGACTTAATTGCAGGAAAAATGTACCCTTGAAGTAGTTATCAACAAAATACAAATATATACATTTGTAAAACTAAGATAGGAAGTGCAACTGTTGGATTGCTCACTGTGGTAGAAGATAGTGACATAAACAAGCTCCATCTCCTTTCCCTCCCCAGCCATTCATACCGTCTTTTAATTTATCCGTTCACAAGGTCTTCTCGTTTGCTGCGGTGCTTATGTGCTCACCAGGGGATCCCTGTCTGCTTCTCGGGCATTGCATCATCAGCTGTTAGACAATGTATTGCACCTTCCTCTTCAGCATTTTGAAACTAATCCAGTCGGTCAGATCATCAATAGATTCACAAAGGTAAAGAGAAAACTTCGTGTGTGTTTTCCATTTTATGAAAATGAAGCTTGAGTTACTACAGACTTAATTCCATTTAGTACTGTTGAAAAATTTAAAGGTATCAAAGTAAGTGAGTGCAATATTTAGCAACAAAAAGCTGTTTCAGTGCATAAAAACTTAAAGAACTGTCTCAAGCTATTATCTTACAAAATCATCAAAACATGTTATTAGTAGAAGTTATATAGACCCTATCCAAGATCATTAGGAGGCCATTCCTCAAAGACCATTCCTGCAGTGAATGCAACAAGTTTACCAGACCTAAACCTGATCTGTTTTTAAAAAAACCCTGTATTTCTCTTCGATAGTGTATTGCATATCAGGATCAAATGTTAATGTGAAAACCAATTAATACATTAAATTCACATTCCCAGAGGCACGTAGACTTAGAGTGAATTTTATTTTCTATTTTAGTAGTGTTTTGGCTTTAATTGGAACCTTTAATACACAAAGAAGTGTTATTTACTGTGACTTTAGTATTTCCCACTGTCGTCATAAATAGACTGTTGCACTGCATTACCGATTACTTCAAATGCAGTGACTGTTGATTGCTGTTCTTTAGAAGAGACCCAAAAGTGGTTGTGTAATACACTGAAAGATCAGTTGATTTAGGTTTCGCTCAAGCTGCTAGTCTTTGGTAGCAATATATAATAAACTGGGTTTGAAAAAGCTTTACAGTGTATCATAAGACATTAGCAATATTTCAGTACACTTTTAGAATTATTAACAAGAATATACAAGAGTTGGGATTTGAATTCCTGGCCTCCTTTTCAGTCTGATATGCTTTATGTAAGCTAAAAAGTATTAAGTAGCAAAATAGCAAGCAAGAGCTGTGTCTTTTTGGCTTCACACACTCTAGGCCTGTTCTCTGACATAACATGAGTAGTCTAAAAGCTATTGTCTCCTTCACTTTTTAGAAAAACAATGATGAGATAGTAATACACTTCATTAGGATATAGTTGGGGGGATTCTACTAATTTTTACTGAAGATATTTTAGTTTGATTCCATTTTTAAAGGGTGCTTTCTCAAAGTTTTTAGTGACTTGTACTCACAAAATCTCTATTCTTCTGTGCATCGTTACAGGACTTATTTATAGTGGATTTACGTTTCCATTACTACTTACGAACTTGGCTAAATTGTACACTAGATGTTATTGGAACCATTCTAGTTATCACATCTGCCTCACCACTATTCATTGTGGTAGTTATTCCCCTGGGATACTTTTATTTTACTATCCAAGTAAGTTCATTAAGCTTTTATAAGGATTTCTAGATGTATGTGGATGAAATGTCCAAAACAATCGAAGATACGGGCTTAAATTAATCCATATTGTGCGAAAAAAAACAAACAAACAAACCAACCACAACACAACAAACATATATACAGAATTGCTTTCAGAAAAAGTCTTCAGGCTTCTTTAAAGGAAATTACAATGCTTCTTGAATATATCCTGTAACGCTTCGAAACTTTTAATGGCTTATGTTTATTTATGTTTTCCCTTTTCTTAGGAAGATACAATATTGATATAGATCCCACCAATAAATTTGTGAAGTTACCTGAAAAAAATGGGGTGTATATTATAGAGAATGTTAAAAATTGAAGGCTAACCCAGAAACACCAGATTTAAATTAGAATGATGCATAAAATACTTGTGCTATTTTTTGTCTAGAGTGTCAGTTATGCTACTAAGAAACCAAAAAGTAATGTTTCAGAAAGACTAATGGCTGCATTCTTGTTTCTTGATGCTCAAAGTATGGTCTGTGATTAAAGACCTTAAAATTAAGATTCTTAAAATAAGAATACAGAGGAAGGAGAAGAGTGCCTCGATTCAGTCTCTGCTTAGGAATTTAAATACAGACATCATTACATTGAAGAAATAAAGGCTGACTTTCATCTGAAAAAGAAGCGGGACATTTTAATTTGAAAGTTTACATAGAAGTTTGAGTTGGTTGATACATACCTCTTCTGGTATACCATATTTTCTATATAAATTGAAAAGAATGTTCTCTTATTTTAACCTTGCTAGTAATTTATATATTGCAGTTATGTCAGCATCACAATGTTGGTCTGTGACAAGAAATAGATTTTTTTTTTTTCTATACTGTTTGTGAATAGCTTTTTTTCTGTGTAAACTCTTCCAGCTTTTTCATATTCCAAATTTACGGGAATTACATAACAAATTACTTATCTAGAAATAAATATGGCAAATGTTTTAAACAATGTAAAAGAAACTGTAGCAACTTAAAATGTCTGTTTTGTCTGTACTGTTTTATTAGCGATACTACATAGCAAGTTCACGACAAATTCGACGGCTAGCAGGAGCATCCCATTCTCCTGTGATCTCCCACTTCAGTGAGACTCTGGTAGGGCGATCAACAATTCGAGCATTTGGCCATCAAGAGAGATTCATTAGAAAAAATAATGATGTTCTGTATGAGAACTTAGTTTATTTCTACAACAACGTCATCTCAAACAGGTACTTGACAGTAGTTCTGCATCAGCAACTGAGACCTTCTGTAGAATTCAGCAACTGTTTACCTTTAGTCGAAGTAAATCCACTGAGAAATGGAAGGACAAGAGCAATTTATCCACCACTCTGTAATGAACACATAGATTATGTTTAAGCACTAGGATGATACCTTCTTTATGTACCAGAAACTAACAGGTTTACCAAAAAGTATGCATGTGCTGTCTGGAATGAGAATATTAAAAAAAAAAAAAAAAAAAAAAGTTCACCAATAGGTCATGAGCATGGCCTGTACTACATTGCAGTTAACAGTTTTTCTTACAAGCTTATGAACAAATTGAATTTGTATTTCAGTAGTTCATGGGGAAGTAACCTGGTGTCTGTACCTACGGGCACCAGGTAGGTCTTGAGAGTGGAATCTTGGGTTTAAGGAAGGAAGTCCATTTCCTCTCCTTCCTTTGTGATTCAGTTCAGTTACAGGCAGAGATTAGCAAGGAGAAGATTTTCAGTTCTGGTTTTCAGTCGTATACCCAAATCTTTTCCAGACAGGAAGAGTAGGAAAGCAGTGTGAGGAGTGGAGGGAGCACTATCCAGGAGTTGAGACACCTGCATTTTTTTTTTTTTTTTCAGTGGTGCTACCAATTCTAGATATGTCATATTCCCTCCCCAGTCCATCTGTAAAATGGGAATGGTAGTACTTATCTCTTCTGTAAAGTGCATAAATTGCTAATATAATGATCTCAAAGGGTCATTATATTAGCAATATGTTCACTATACTATAAAAAATTCTGTAGGTGATTCACTTTTTTCTTTGCCTTGATTTACTATAGGTGGCTATCTGTCAGACTTGAATTTCTGGGGAATTTAATGGTGTTCTTTGCTGCACTGTTTGTAGTACAAGCTGGAAATAGAGTGAGTTCTTCTACAGTGGGTTTATCAATATCGTATGCTTTAAACGTAAGTAATGGTATAAGTTATTTGCTGCTATCACACTGTGTATGAAAAGGGAAGAATACATACGATCATATAATAGTTTGGGTTGGAAGGGACCTATAAAGGTCATCTAATCCAACCCCCCTGCAATAAACAGGGACACAGAATCATAGAATGGTCTGGGTTGGAA